>JAKVIS010000495.1:0-67630 GCA_033119425.1 Bufotes viridis | reverse complement strand
GGCACCTGATCGTAGCGGGGAAAGTAGTGGAGGGCGCACCGCGCATGCGCAGCCGCCCTCCATTCATTTTGATGGGGGCCGCCGAAAATAGCAGAGCGATGGCTCAGCTATTTCCATCGGCCCCATAGAAATAAATGGGAGCGGTGCTGCGCATGCACGGTGCGCTGCCTAACACTCTGAAAATGAAAATGATTGAGGCCCACAAGGCAATAGCAAAGCATTTTGAGGTTGCCATTTAATTAAGAAATGGCAGTTTACAGGAATAGCAGAGGTCAAGAGAAGGTCTCGAAGACCAAGCAAAAGACCTTCAGGAAGATTTAGCAGACTCTGGAGTTGTGGTGCATTGTTCTACTGTTAAACAATGTCTGCACAAATATGGCCTTCATAGAAGAGTCATCAGAAGAAAACCTCTCCTGCATCCTCACCAGAGAATTCAGGGTCAGAAGTGTGCAAAAAAACATCTAAACATGCCTAATGCATTTTGGAAACAATTCATGTGGACTGATGAGGTTAAACTAGAACTCTGGCCACAATGAGCAAAGGTATGTTTGTCGAAAAAGGGCACACAATTTCATGAAAAGAACACCTTTCCAACCATTAAGCATGGAGGGAACAATCATGCTTTGGGGTTGTGTTGCAGCCAATGGCACGGGGAACATTTTACTGGTAGAGGGAAGAATGGATTCAATGAAATTTCAGCAAATTCTGGAAGTAAACATAACACCAACTGTAAAAAAGCTGAAGTTGAAAAGAGGATGGCTTCTGCAAATGGATAATGATCCTAAACACACCTCAAAACCCACAATAAACCCACCTCAAAGGGCGCAAGCTGAAGGTTTTACTACTGCTCTCACTGTCCCCTGATCTAAACTTCATTGAAAATCTGTGGATAGACTTCAAAAGAGCTGTGCTGCAAGATGGCCCAGGAATCTGCAAGACTTTTGTAAGAAAGAATGGATAAAAACCCATCAAACAAGAATTGAAAGACTCTTGGCTGGCTACAGAAAGCAATTACAAGCTTTTGAATGCCACTGTAGCTTAGGTAGAAATAGACCCTAGTGACCAGGGCCGGCGCCAGCACCCGGCATACCCGGGTAAGTGTCGGGGCCTACTGCTCCTGGGGGGGGGGCCCACTGCGCTGCTATGAGCGCTTCCTTTAATACAGATGAAAGCGCTCATTGCTGGAGTGCAGGGAGCTGCAGTCCTTTCACTTACGCAGCTTCAGACTGGAGCAAGGGAGCATCCTCTGGTGGCAGTCACATGAGGCTGGCTGCTGCTGTCCTCATTACAAGCTCCTGTGCTGCGGAGCTTTAGCCCCCTCTTCACTCCAGCAGAGAAGACATGTTGCCTTACCAGCTTCAGACACGCCCCCTCTACACAGGACGTGCTGGCTGAGGAGGAGAGAAACCCCCGCGGAGCGGCCGTGTGAAGACAGTCTGTGAGTGAGTCTGCACTGTGACTGTCTCTTCTCTGTGGGACAGGAGGGGGGGAAGGGGTCAGGAAACTCTTCAAGCTGCTGCTGGATGCTGTAGACCAGCAGCTTCATGTTTTTTGTTGTTTTACTGCCTCATTAAGCAGTTTGCCTCCTCCATGACACCGCCCCCCCCCCCCCCATCCTGTCCTATCTCATCCTCATGGAGCCCCTGCTGTCTACTTAACTCCCTCATGTATCCAGAGCTCCTGTTGCACCCCTCCTATCTATTGCTGCCTTGCACAGACCTCCTGCCCCCTACTTCTAATATGAATCTCTCTAAGAGCCCCTTCCACCTACTTGCTGTGTCCACCCCCTTGTCCATCCTGGGCCCCGGTCTCCTGTCTCGCTCCTCTGACTCTCGTTATGGTGGTGTGTAAACCGCAGGCACCATAAGGACCTTTTAACATCAGAGGGTCGCGTGACTGTGCCCCCCACCCGTACGGTGACCCCTTATACCCTGCATTGTGCTCTCTTACCATACTCTGTACAGTGCCCCTAGCCATTCCCTGTACTGTGCCCTCTTATACCCTTTTATCCGGTGTATGGTGGTGTTATCCGGTGACTGTATGGTGGTATCCGGTGACTGTATGGTGGTGTTATCCGGTGACTGTATGGTGGTGGTATCCAGTTACTGTATGGTGGTGTTATCCAATAACTGAATCCCCTTCCCTGGCCATGCCACCTTTGTTAGACCTGGCATGAGTGGGGAAAAGTTGCAGATTGCGGTGCTAAGGACCTTTGCGCCACAATCTGTGTCAGAAATACGCCTCACCTAAACGTTTTTCTATTTAATAAATGAACCCCTAATTGTTTTATTATTTGGGGGTCGGGCTAATATCTTTATAGTGTATAGATTCTAGTGTATTATACTGTGCCCTGTATTTCCCAATAGATAAATGATCCTTGGGAAACACAGTCCTCACCCCTGACCACCAGGACCAGGCAGCGCTCTGTCAGTACATGGCGGCCTCCCCTCTCCGCCCCGCTGCTTCGCTGAGTACTAGTGCTTATTCTGGCACTAAGGGTCCATTCACACGTCCGTGGTGTATTGCGCAATTCACCTGGCCGGCACCCCCATAGAACAGCAGCTGCGGACAAGAATAGGACATGTTCTATTTTTTGACGGCGCGCTCCGGAAATGCGGATGCGGAGAGCACTCTGTGTGCTCTCCGCATCCATTCCGTCCCCATTCAGAGTGAATGGGTCCGCACTCGACCCGCATAATTGCGGAATAGGTGCGGACACTGAATGCAGACGTGTGAATGGAGCTTTAGGCTGGGTTAACATCACATTTTTGCCATCCGTTTAATGTATTCCAAAAATGCAAACATTAACAGACGCCTCAGACTGATGCCGTAAAGTGGCGTCCGTTCACCATACAGTTCCATTGTAAATAAAAAAACATAAACGTTAACGCATGTATTTTTTACTGGACTCTGCAGGATACAAAAACGTGGTGTGCTGCACATTTGTATACATCAAACCGATAGGAAAAACGTGATGTGAACCCACTGGGGGGGGTTCACATACAGTATACAGTATAATGACCCCCAGTGCCCCCTCCATTATTCTGAATGGAGGGCCACTGTGGAGTCATTATACTGTGTGTGTGTGTGGGGGGGGGGGGGGGGGCACTGAGGGTCATTCTAATGTGTGTGGAGGGGCATTATACTGTGTAAAGGGCTGCTAGTGGTCATTATACTGTATGGGGGCCACTGGGAGTCATTATACTGTGTGTAAATGTAAAAAAATGCCTCAAGGGGGCCCACTGGGATTTTTCGCCCAAGGGCCCACATGAACCTGGAGCCAGCCCTCCTAGTAACAATTGATTGGCTGCAGATGGAGTTTTCTTCTACCAGGCCTTTGGATCCCTGTTGTGTTAGAACCTGGGCACTCCAGATAATTCTCTGGTAATCTGATGGACCAGTCTGAACCTGGAAGACTGTTATAAGGCTGATGTCTTCCTATCCCCATACCACGTATAGAAACATATGGCCAGGACACCTACAGACCACATACAAGGGGATGATATCTTTCTTTTGTATGGGAAAGTCAAAATCATCATGGGTATAAATGAGCCTTAAACACCAGGGGCGTGACTAAAAAAGGCTGGAACCGATTGCCAAAATTTAAATGTATACAAATTGAACCGGCACTCTAGATCTGGATATATAGAAACAATTTATTTATAAAATTATATCATGATTAAAATTCAAAAAATCAAAAACAGGTTTTCAATATACCCTTGTTGTGATGTGCATATCTTGCTAATACCACTAATCGTAATAAACTTATGCTAGTATTCAATGTTCATTGCACTTTCCTACAGCACTATTCAAACAGTGTATTTTTAAGGTGCGTTTTTGGGAGGAAATCCCGTTTGTAAGGGGTCTTTGTTCTCCAGAGTACACTAAATGTCTCTAAAATTAGTGTCCAGAGTCTTGGTTTCCTCCTATGTGTGCCAACCTATTTATATTTACAGGTTTAATATATATGGTCGCGCTTTACCAGAAATTATGTCCAATTCCGCAGTTTATCATTTGCAGTCTTAATCACCTTCTATTTGTGTTTTTTCAGAGACCTTCACCCATCCAATACATATGCTTTCTTTATATTTAGTTTTCCTTGTGTAACTCACTGTTTGTTGCTGAGGGGTCCGCAAATGCTAGCCGGCCGTGGCGTCCCACGTGGTAACCGGCGCGAGCGAGCCCTCCTCAGTATGCAATGCAGTTAAAGGGCCGGTCTCCTGCAGTGTCTTGAAGGTGAGAGGTATCCGCGGCAGAGTGTGGATGTACACGCGATCTCTCCTCTGTATGTCATGCGGTCAGAGGGCCGGTCTTCAGCGGCATACAGAGATAGTCAATTCCACCGCAAGACAAATATACAGCGAACTCTGGATAAAGGCGCGTCTTTCTCTCTGTTGTCAGCTCCGGAGCTTCTATACTTATAACAAGAGGCACTTATACACCCATACGCGTTTCGGGACTTTACTTTGTCCCTTCCTCAGTGGTAAAGATTTGGCAAAATTTAAATGCCCCCCCCGAGCAACTTCCCTACCTCCCCGCTCCCACGGCTAGTCAAGACCAGCCATGCCCGCTGTACAACCCCCCCACTCAGTTGTTATGCCTTTACAGTTCCCTCACACATTAGTTATGCCCCCATAGTGCACCCTTCACAGTAGTTTTGCCCCACGCAATAATGCCCACCCTTAGTACACCTGCATCTGCTCCTCAATGGGCCTACACGGTAGTTCTGCTCTTTAGTGCCCTCACACAGTATTTGTGCCACCTTAATGCCCCCACACAGTAGTTTTGCCCTCATAATGTCCCCACACAGTAGTTTTGCCCTTATAATCCCCCCACACTGTAGTTATGCCCCTTCAGTACCCTGCTCCTTTACGTTGGTGAGGCTCCTGTGGTATAAACAACATTGTTCTGCTTAGTAAAGCAGGCACAATAATCTCACCTCATTGTGCCTGCTGAGGGAGAGCAAAGACTGGAAAATGAGGCCCAGGCCATAATAGATGACAGACATACATTATGGCCCGAGACCCCCTCCCACTATGTAGCAGCTGCTATGGTGGTAGGAAGACTCTTGAGATCCAGATGAGTACACATTGTCCAAAGTGCTCAATGGGGCACATTTACTAAGTAACATAGTTTATAAAGCTAAAAAGGACCTCTGTCCATCCAGTTCAGTCTGTTATCCTGCAAGTTGATCCAGGGGAACGCTGGTCTTAGTTTCCTGTTTGCGCTCTAAAATTTGTCCAATTTATGATGAGGCGCATCTATGGCAGGCCTGCACCTGGCTGGCGTAGTTTTTTGCCAACATTTCCGCCCGCTTCCCCCGACACGCAGCCTGCCTTGTCCCGCCCAACTGGTGAACACTGCAAAAAACTAAATATTTTCACACGGGCGGTTCAAAAGGGGACTTGCGACTATTTTCGACTAAGGCTGGGTTCACATCAGATTTTTGTCATACTTTACAAAAAACGTACATGTCAACAGATGCCTCAAACAGATGCCGTATGCATCCATCAGCATAGAGTTCTATTGTAAAAAAAAAAAATGTATCCGTTAACTTTTACTTTTTTTTGCAAGATTCACAGGGTGGAAAAACGTAGCATATCACGTTTTCCCATCCTACAAAATCTAGCAATGTATTTTTACAATAGAACTCTAAGGTGACGGATGCCAGCGTATGGCATCTGCTTGAGGCGTCCGTTGGCGTATACGTTTTTTATATACCTTAAACGTATGACAAAAATGTGATAGTCGCATATCCCTTAATATATGTGCCTCAGTGTGTTTCCTCTTCACAAGCTGATCCCCATCCATTTATCAGATTGGGACAAAAATTTGCAACCCTGTAAATACAGCAGCCAGTTCTGGCCTCAGCTGAGGAGTGGATATAATTGTATTAGGGCTCATGCACACGAACGCGTGCTGCCCGTTGCCGTATTGCGGACCTCATTTGCGGATCCTCAATACACGGGCACCATTCCGTGTGCATTCCGCATCACGGATGCTGACCCATTCCACAAATCCGGAGATACGGAACACTACGGAAGCACTACAAAGTGCTACGGCCGTGTAAATGAGCCCTTAGACTGACAATTCTCTGTGAGCGGAACACATCAGCAGATGTACTAATCTCTCTGCTGGTTTGCTACAATGTGTCATTCTGGAGGGTGTTTAGCTCACAGAGCATTGTCTACTCTAGACTGATACAATGGTGTCCACTGCCCAGCTGGGGACTAGCTGTGTACTGCCTCTGAATCAAGAGGGTTCTTATCCACTAACAGCAAGCAAATATCTAGAAAATGGTGACAAAAAGAAGCAAAATATATTAGAAAGTTGTAGAAGTCTTTTTTTATACAGTGATTCTGCTTTCTTTGCATACAGCTGGAAAAGCCTTTGAGCCCATAGGTGTATACCTAGAGTGTAGCATCGGGGCCTCTGTTCACTAGCATGGTGCAATACTATAGCAGGTGCAGGGTGAGGATATACCTACCTACATTCAGGGCCTCCATAAATCAATGTAGCAGTGAGTTCTCCATCTATGAAGCTCGGTTTTGGTGAGTTTTGATGATCATCTAATGTGTATCGAGGCCTCAAGATTCTCTGCCGATGCTTGATGTCGGAGAGATAAGGATCGGGCACTTTGGATTATATCACCCAATCCCTTTGTTCTCAGCAGTTAGTGCAACGAGCCAGACCGCAGGGGCAATGCGTAAGGTGACGGTGGGCCGATGGGGGTAGTAGTTCATTTGTACTCACGGTTAGCAGAGCCTCACAGGGTCGGCAGTGCAGTGGATGGGAAGACAGCACTAAATCCTCCAGGGCACTCTCGGTTGCAGGGAACACCGGCCAGATGTTGGTTGAGGTGCGCTTGATGGTATGGATGTTTAAGGTGCTTTGGTGGCTGGACCCCTGTGTTTGTGACGCCAACACCGTTAGGTGCAAATGATGAGTGCAGTAGTGAAAATGATGAGGAGTCAGTTGTTATCAAACAGTTGAACATTTACTAAATCACTTCTTCAGTCTTCAGGCAGTCAGTACAGATACAGTCCATTCGTATGGCATAAGTGATGACTCAGAAATAGGTTCAATTGTATTCCTTTTATCAGGTTTAGGCAATTGTCGGTTGAGGAGTTCTCTCTAAGGTGGACACTTTACAGGAAAGACTTCTGTAATTATTCTAAGTCCAAACTATAGAACTCAGGTACTAAACATACTGTTTTTTACTTATCTTGTGCTATCCAATAAGGGCGATCTCCCTCATGGCAGGCAAACTCTCTGCATCATTATTTGCAGGATGCTCTCCTGAAGAATTCAGGTTTTAGGTTTCCACTATATCCCGTAAGGCTTCTAGTGAATAAGGACAATTCTGCGCACTAATTATCCATACGTGTCCGAAAGTTGCTCTCAGACACTGGTGTTGATGAAGTCTATAGGCTGGGTTCACCCTTAACCCTCACTAGGCTTACTGCATATTTAGTTATAAACTTACTGTCTAGTGCTTTGCTGCTAAAGATGAATGTTCGCTGTATTCCCTTAGCCTGACCATGACCAAGGGGCAGAAATGGCAGACTACATGGTGGACGATGCCTGTTTCTCTCCTCCATACACTCTCCTCTGATACACACACTACTTCACTTCCTGTTCTAGTTCTCTCTTCACAGTTCTAACACACACAAGCTATATAAATGAGTGGCGCCAGCACCACCTGGGGGCGAATGGGTGAAATGACATTGCCAGCCTGATAATAGGAAATACCATACAATGGAAATAAATATATAAATAGGCAGATGTTTAAAGTGTCCCTTTTACACACATATGTGGGACGCTGCAATAATGGTCCCTTTACACAGGATGACGATCAAGCAGAATGAAGTGTTCCTTCTCGACAATCTGCTGACCGCTAGCGGAGGAGACCGGTGTATTTACATGCAGCAATCTCTTCCACAGTATGGGAGCAGTGATCGCCATCACCATCGCTTGTCGCCATACTGACTCATTGTTTCCCGGCAGCAGATCGTGTTTGCACAGCACTTTCTGCAACTGGGAAACGAGGACTTTGTGTTCGCCCAAACGATCCAATTACCTGATGAACGAGCGCTTTGCATCAAAGGCGCCCCACCTGACACCACGTTGAAGTGAGGACAGCCACCATGAGCCACTACAACTCCTGTCAGTGTCACGACTACCACCCCCCTCCTCCCAGCTCTCCCCTAAGAGGATCAGGAGAGATAGCTGTCAGACATCTCATGTATACGGCCAGCCGAAGAGAGCGAGATGTAAGTGTCTCCTGTGCTTTTAAAACGGTTGTACGCACAGGTATACACAGCGTATATGTGTGTCTATACAGTATATATATTCCCCTCCACAATCAGCTGTCTCTTCTACACTAGACTGTCTCTCTCCAGTCTGCTGTCTCTACTCTAATTATCTTAGCATTGTCTCTTCTATAATGGACTGCTCTCATCCGTCTACAGTCAGCGGTCTATTCTATACTAGACTGCTCTGATCCCTCTACAGTCAGTAGTCTCTTCTATACTAGACTGCTCTGATCCCTCTGCAGTCAGCAGTCTCCTCTATACTAGACTGCTCTCATCCCTCTACAGTCAGCAGTCTCCTCTATACTAGACTGTTCTCATCCCTCTACAGTCAGTAGTCTCTTCTATACTAGACTGCTCTGATCCCTCTCCAGTCAGTAGTCTCTTCTGTACTAGACTGCTCTGATCCCTCTACAGTCAGCAGTCTCCTCTGTACTAGACTGCTCTGATCCCTCTACAGTCAGTAGTCTCTTCTCTACTAGACTGCTCTCATCCCTCTACAGTCAGTGCTCTCTTCTCTACTAGACTGCCCTCATCCCTCTACAATGAGCAGTCTCCTCTATACTAGAGTGCTCTCATCCCTCTACAGTGAGCAGTCTATTCAATACTAGACTGCTTTGATCCCTTTACAGTCAGCAGTCTCTTCTATAATAGACTGCTCTCATCCCTCTACAGTGAGCAGTCTATTCAGTACTAGAATGCTCTCGTCCCTCTACAGTCAGCAGTCTCTTCTATTCTAGACTGCTCTCATCCCTCTACAGTCAGAGATCTCTTCTATACTAGACTGCTCTCATCCCTCTACAGTGAGCGGTCTATTCAGTACTAGAATGCTCTCGTCCCTCTACAGTCAGCAGTCTCCTCTATATTAGACTGCTCTCATCCCTCTAAAGTGAGCAGTCTATTCAATACTAGACTGCTTCCGTCCCTCTACGGTCAGCGGTCTCTTCTATACTGGACTGCTCTCATCCCTCTACAATCAGCAGTCTCTTCTCTACTAGACTGCTCTCCTTGTCTCCACAGTCCACTGTCTCTCCATCACTAGTCTGCTCCCTTTCTCTCCCCAGGCAGCGCTGTCTCTCTCTTCTCACTCCTGGTTATTAACGCTCCTTTGATAGGCAATTATTTGGTACTCTATATTTTTGCGACTCTCTCGTGCGAGACTCTGATTTATGAACATGTCTGTGAATCTCAGCACCCCCTCCGAGAGCACCACTCCATTAACCCATCTCTTGCCAGCAAGGTGCTCGCCCAGTATCCACCTGTCACTTCAGGCCATTCCTTACCGCAGGCCGCGGTGCCGCATGGTTTGGCGCCTGTGGTACCCTACTATTATTATATCATCCGGTGCCACCATATTGAATCTTCACAACTTTCCTGAGACTGTGATCTCTGACACTTTACATAGGACAGCAGGTAATGTAGACTGAAAGCGTGCTCAAACTACAGAACCAATTTAGCTCTGCTACATCTGTAACTTTAACTCGGTCTACCATGAGTCATGTCGGGATACTGTTTTAGAAAGAGTATAATCTCTAGTATTTGTGGTATACTGGGGTGAAGGTGGGCACAAGCTCTACATAGGGCAATGCCAGCCAGAAGGTAGATTGGATGGGCTGGCATTACTTCTACTTCCCTTGCTTAAATTCACATTCTGTGTGCTTCTTCTGGTCCCTCTCCCCCACCTGCTCCCCCTCCCCTCCCCGTCTCTGTGGTATCCCTCTCTGACATAGCTCCAGACAGCTGTTAAACGACTTAATCTCTTAAAAATAGTTTTAATTTTCTGCCTCCTATTGATCGCCAGCTCCCAATTAATCAGCCCAGCGCAGCCGTGAGGGTGGGAGGGTCCAGGGTGCCCCCTAGGGCCGGTTGGGGGTTGGTAAGTCCACCTATGCACTTGTCCTTAGCAAAGACTGCTAGGAACCCATGGGCCCTGACTTTATTAACCCCTACTTTACCTACACCCCCCTACACAAGACTACCATATTAACCCTTTCTCTTCTCGGTTTCTTTGGCAGGCCCTGGCTTCCATCTATTTCATACACAGCTCTCTGCGTAATGTTAAGATCTATGATTTCCAAGGTAAGTTGGGTTTCTATAGAGAATGCATAAAGTGTATTATACAAAGAGACCGTCGTATTACCTGTCTACGGTTTACCACGCAGAGACTGGCACATATCTAATATCAGCACTAGTTTTATTATAAAGAGACTGGCACATATCTAATATCAGCAGCAGTTTTATTATAAAGAGACTGGCACATATCTAATATCAGCACTAGTTTTATTATAAAGAGACTGGCACATATCTAATATCAGCAGCAGTTTTATTATAAAGAGACTGGCACATATCTAATATCAGCAGTAGTTTTATTATACAAAGGCTGGCACATATCTAATATAGGCACCAGTTTTATTATAAAGAGACTGGCACATATATAATATCAGCAGCAGTTTTATTATAAAGAGACTGGCACATATATAATATCAGCAGCAGTTTTATTATAAAGAGACTGGCACATATCTAATATCAGCAGCTGTTTTATTATAAAGAGACTGGCACATATCTAATATCAGCAGCTGTTTTATTATAAAGAGACTGGCACATATATAATATCAGCAGCAGTTTTATTATAAAGAGACTGGCACATATCTAATATAAGCACCAGTTTTATTATACAGAGACTGGCACATATCTAATATCAGCAGTAGTTTTATTATACAAAGGCTGGCACATATCTAATATAGGCACCAGTTTTATTATAAAGAGACTGGCACATATATAATATCAGCAGTAGTTTTATTATAAAGAGACTGGCACATATCTGATATCAGCAGTATTTTTTTTATACAGAGACTGGCACAGATCTGATATCAGCAGTAGTTTTATTATAAAGAGACTGGCACATATCTAATATCAGCACCAGTTTTAATATAAAGAGACTGGCACAAATCTAATATCAGCAACAGTGTTTTTATACAGAGACTGGCACATATATAATATCAGCAGCAGTTTTATTATAAAGAGACTGGCACATATATAATATCAGCAGCAGTTTTATTATAAAGAGACTGGCACATATCTAATATCAGCAGCTGTTTTATTATAAAGAGACTGGCACATATATAATATCAGCAGCAGTTTTATTATAAAGAGACTGGCACATATCTAATATAAGCACCAGTTTTATTATACAGAGACTGGCACATATCTAATATCAGCAGTAGTTTTATTATACAAAGGCTGGCACATATCTAATATAGGCACCAGTTTTATTATAAAGAGACTGGCACATATATAATATCAGCAGTAGTTTTATTATAAAGAGACTGGCACATATCTGATATCAGCAGTATTTTTTTTATACAGAGACTGGCACAGATCTGATATCAGCAGTAGTTTTATTATAAAGAGACTGGCACATATCTAATATCAGCACCAGTTTTAATATAAAGAGACTGGCACATATCTAATATCAGCAACAGTGTTTTTATACAGAGACTGGCACTGTCTGTAGTTGTAGTTTTGCAACAGCTGGAGGGCCGAGTTTGCCCATCCCTGCCCTAGACCATATGTCTCCTCAGTTTACAGACCCCCAGACCTGACCTTCCTATATACAGCCCATAGGCCAGAATTCTCTATATACAGACCCCAGACCTCCCTGTATACAGTTCCCAGACCTCTCTGTATACAAACACTAGACCAGACCCTCCTCTATTTACGAACCTTAATAAGAGACTGTCCCGGTAACAGACCCCAGACCTCCATATTTACAGACAACAGACCAGACCTCCCTGTTTACAGACTCCAGACCAGAATTCCCTGTATTCTGACCCCAGACCAGAATTCAGACCCCAGACTAGGCCCCCCCTTTGTTTACAGACCTCACACCAGACCTCCCTGTTTACAGACTCTAGACAAGAACTGATTGTTTACAAACCCCAGACCTACCTGTTTACAGACGATAGAAGGTCTGGTCTTGGGTTTCTATATAGGACCTCAGACCAGACAATAAGATACTTGAGATTCCTGCACTACCCTCCACTACCTGGTGCCACCTCAGACAATGCCCAGACACCATGTGGTATCTGGACATGGTATGTGATGCTACCTGGTTGTGAAGTGAAGCACAAGAACGTTGAGAGATGAGAATGTGGTGCACCTTTGGGAGACTTTCCTGCTCTTCCAGGAGATTGCCCCTTTGTTCTGGGAGCCTCCCAGACATTCCAGGAGGGTTGACAACTGTACCGTGAGCTGTTTGTTATGTTAGTAATATCTTCTCCAAATACCTCTTATCCCTCAGAAAAGAACTTTGTGTCCATCTCGGGCCATACAATGTGGATGGGATCACTTGAGAACTGTCCCACTGTTCACAAGGAAAGATTTTCCCAAGACTTCTGGCTGGAGGTATATACATTACTGCAATTAGAACACTTCATAGGAAGTAATGGAGCAGTGCAATCCCTGCTGTCCAGCCACTGATTAAGTGCTAGGGTGTTTGGCTTTCAAGTTCTATTATTCGAGTTTTGTGACCTCCAGTGGTTGTCCACTATAGGACAACAGGTTGTGTGCAGTACTGCGGTTTAGTCCCATAAATTTCAATGTAGCTGAGCTGCGATATCACACACAACCTGTGGTCAGGGGTAGAGTTGAGCGAACTTGTGTTTTACGTTCGGCGTCCAAAGTTCGGGTCCGGGTTATCGAAGCATCCCGTTATGGATTCTGCTACCACGGACCATAACGGCATTTGGAATCCATAGGGGATTCTTCAATGAACCCGGACCTTGGACAACACGAAGGACCTGGGGTGACGTCACCGTCATGTGATCAGTGCAGGGGGCGTGGATCAGTACTGGATTGGATATGAGTTCGTAGGCTACCACCTCTTATCTAATCCAGTACTGAGCCACGCCCCCTGCACTGATCACATGACAGTGACGTCATCCCAGGTCCTTAGTGTAGTCCAAGGTTCGGGTTCATTGAAGAATCCCCTTATGGATTCCAAATGCCGTTATGGTCCGTGGTTAGGGTGGAAACTTTAGGAGAACTCCATAACTTCTATGGGAACAAAACCAAAGTGCCATAGGAGAACGGCAGCAGAGTAACCGGTGTGGGGCTATTCTGTGTCCTAAAATATCAGAACCTGATGCCAAAGACCCTAGTTATTGATATGGTCAAAGGTGGCTTAGGTACAACCAGACCACTGTCGCCATCATCGGTTTAACCACGAGGAACAATGTGATATTTGTGATATTTTATATGATCAGAACAAGAACATTTTGAAGTACTTTAGTCTTCACAAGGGGCAAAGATTCAGTTCATTGCCCAAGCTCTGCATCAGAATACTCTAGCTAAGTCAAAGTGGCTTTGTTGACGTCCCGAAGCACCCAGGACAGATGCATCAGCGATTTTTCCTTAGGCCTTATTCACACATCCGTTGTGTTTTGCGGATCCACGGAGCCGCGTATCCGCAAAACACGGACACACCGCCAATGTGCATTCCGCATTTTTGCGGACCGCACATTGCCCGAACTCCATAGAAAATGCCTCTTCTTGTCCGCAACTGCGGACAAGAATAGGACATGCTCTATTTTTTTTGCGGAGCCGCGGACCGGAAAATCGGCGGCGTGCTCCGCAAAATCGGATGCGGAGAGCACAGTGTGTGCTCTCCGCATCGTTCCCGGCCCCATTCACAGTCAATGGGTCCGCATGTATTCCGCAAAATTGCGGAATACATGCGGACTACATTGTGGATGTGTGAATAAGGCCTAAGAAGGGTTCCCAATGATAGGATGTTGTCCCGCTGCTAGGACCCCCTGTGATCAACTGTAACCTGAACGCAACCTCCAGAGGAGAAATGAAGCAATGCATATTGTTCATAGATATCAATGTGCAGTGTCCTCCAAAAGATGTTCTTTGTAGATGGACACCAAAAGTTATGCCATAACTGATGTAAAAAGAGAATCAGACACCATGTAGTACAAGACAGTCTCTTTCTACAAAACTAGAACGAGCCCTGTACCTCACATGGATCACCCCAATCATTGCTCCAATTGTTCTGCTATATTCTCTTTAGGTTGGATGCTCAGGGGCGTATCCTTTTTCAGAGGGTATGTCCTTTCTGCTACAGCTCTCTTCCTATCCTGGCTCAGGGTGTGTGTTCTTTCTGCTTCAGCTCTCGCCCTGTAACTGTCACAGCTTCTAACAGTAGATACAGCTGGTGGCAGTTGAAAGATGAAACTGAGCATGTGCGACCACCTCAGTGGCCGGACATGCATATTACTATACATATTAAACACCAGGGGGCACCCTTGAAAGGAAGTAAAAAAAATATCTCACAACTGGAGACATTTTGTAACAGAAAATAGAGGACAAAAGTAGCTAGTTATTCATGCTGAATAGAGATGAGCGAATGAACTTCAAGTTCATTAGAAAATCAGCTTTCTTGAGTAGCGAGGGGCTTGCCGCACTGCTCAAGAGCCTCCCACCTCCCCTTTGCCAGAGCCAGACATCTTACCTGGCCCTATCAATTTCAGGTCTGCATCTAAGCAGCAAAGATGCTGACTATGCATATGCTGCCACACTTGCTGGTGTACCCAGACGTGACCGGCGCATGCACAGTCAACGTCTGCTCTGTTCCAGCAGAGACTCTATGGTTGTGACGCTACTTGGAGCAATGGTGCAGACACAAGATTGACAAGGCCAAGAGAGATGTCTGGCCCTTTCAATCAAGGGGAAGGTGCAGTCTCTTGAGCAGCAGGGGCCAGCTCCTCCCCACTAGAGTTGAGCGAACTTCTGTTTTAAGTTCGGCGTCCAAAGTTCGGGTTCGGGTTATCCAAGCATCCCATTATGTATTCCGCTACCACGGACCATAACGGCATTTGGAATCCGGGGTGAAGGACCTGGGGTCATGTGATCAGTGCAGGGGGCGTGGCTCAGTACTGGATTGGATAAGAGGTCGTAGGCTACCACCTCTTATCTAATCCAGTACTGAGCCACGCCCCCTGCACTGATCACATGACGGTGACGTCACCCCAGGTCCTTCACCCCGGATTCCAAATGCCGTTATGGTCTGTGGTAGCGGAATCCATAACGGGATGCTTCGATAAGCCGAACCCGAACTTTAGACGCCGAACTTATAACAGAAGTTCACTCAACTCTACTCACCACTCAAGGAGGCAGATTTTTTAAACTAATTTGATTCGTATGAACCGATTCACTGACACAACCCTTTCAACTCATATAATTCTTTAATGGGGTACATGGGTTTTCTAAAGCAGACCACCACTTTTATGACCTCCTGTTTTGTCCACAGTTTGCATGGACTCGCAAGGGATTCATGAAGACGAGATGGCTAGTAAATGACCGGTTAGTGAAACTCCTGACTTTGTGCTGATGACTGGGACACATGCTGGTGTAACACGTGCGGGTAATAGTAGCCAAGTCTTCCTCGGTCGAAAGCGCAGTGTGATTGTTCTGGAGTTTGACAATCACGATGATAAATTTGTTTGTGTTTGACTGATATCTCCAATAATGAGCAACCTTTGATCCCAATACTTCCCTGAGCGTGATCCACTGCAGACTTGTGGCTTGCTGCAATGTACGCGCCTGTGCTTCCTCCTTTCAGTCTTCAGTATAACCTGTGTATATATCTCACCATAACAAGCTTGTCCACTTTGTAATCCCTTCCCGCTAGAAGGGGCCTGACCCCTGACCATACATCAGGAGCGGACTGGGAACTTAATGTGGCCCTGGAAAAAAACAAAAAGTGGCCCCATGTTGTAGGGGGGTGCAAATTGAGAGAAGACGGGGCAACACGCTAGTGCAAAATACAGTCCCAGCAGAACCAAATACCACAGTGCAGCCTAATATATTTCCCCAAAAGCTGTCCTTCTGTTGTGGCCATCAATAGCTGCCATTTTCTGTCCTTCTCCAGTTGTCTCTCATGATATGGAGCAGGGGGCTTGGGAGATAAGATACAGGCTACAGCAGATGAATTCGGAGGGCACATATGGTCGCTGATGGGGTACATGGGTTTCTGATTCTTACAGCGTTAATTACCACTGAGAGCTCAGATGGCAAGGGTAGGAGCAATAGGACTCACGGTGGCGGTCCTCGTTCTGGTGCTCCCTGGGCTGTGCAGTAGATGGAAGGGTGCACCCTTTCTTTCTCTTGGAACACACCCTAATTTTGGGGTCTTCTGTCTGGTGGTAGGTGGAGTGCTCTTGGTGTTGGCGTTTATTTGGGGTGCAAGGCAGGGATCCCTCGGGTTTGGCAGAAGAGAATGCCGCAGCAATGCAGGTGACAATGGATATGGTGAAATAGGGTAACTGCACTTTACTGAAGCAACTCAGTAGATGATACACACAGGCACTTGCAAAAGGCATAGCATTTATAGCTTACATAGGCAGTTTTCCCAGTTCTCCCAGTCTGTCTCTTAAGTATCATAGAGAGTCTGAAATTTCTATCCCCAACCAAAATGCAGTAAAGTCCATAGCCAATATACATGCGTTACCTTCACTGACATTTTGTCCATGCACTCTGCCTTGAAAATGGCCATCAGCCTTCTGTTAGGTTCAGTACTTCTCTCTCTCAGAGGTTGACACTTGTTACAGTCACTTTTCTGGCTGCTCTCGACTCAAAGGGCTGGTGTTTCCCTGTCTGATGCCTCTTCACACTCTCTGGCTGCTTCTCCGCATAGATAGTTCTCACACTACGCTCACTACAGCTCTCAGATGAGAGGGGGTCGGGCCAGTCCACACATAGTAGCCGAATCCAAGAATGGTACAACCTGTAGGTCACAAAATGCACAGTAAAGTCACAGAAACTCATTTTGCAGTGAACCAGCGGGTCGCTGCACAGGGACCTCACCATTGTATAAAATAGTAGAAGTCCTATTGGATAATCTGACACTTGACACTGAATGTCATGCCACAAGTATCAGTTCTGTAAAAACACACTGGAGGACCCATAGGTCAACCTGCCTTGCCCAATTCTCCATGAATTTCTTTGATACCGAGATCTCACTTCCGACCGATGCATTGTCCATTTTCTTTCAGTCTTTTATACCTAGAATTTTTTTTTTCTCATTTTTTTTAAATCTTAGTATTTATCACTGTTGGAGTCCTAACATGGATCTGCCTTCTGTGTTTAAGGATGTTTGATCTGGTGAACCTTCACCTCTTCCATGATGCCTCAAACCTAGTGTCAAGTGACTGCTCGCCGTCTGTGTACAGCGCCAACCGTAGACGAGGCCTATTCCATGTGCTGACAAGGTACCAATCCATCCCACCAGTCCTCAGGTATTAAAGTCACACGTTACAAACCACCGCCATACATCCTGGGTTCTTGTTTGTGTTCCCAGGTTAAGAGACGACTGTAATGCCCCATTTTTCCTATTTGGAGATTTTAACTTCCGTTTGGACTTGAGAAGCTTCATTCAGGTCTGGAGATCATTAATCAAAACGTATACAGTTTTTATGGGATTATTGTATATTATGTACTGAGTGATTGAGATCAGTCCTCCATCCACAGGCTCAAGGCTGGTCCTCGAGTGACACAGGAGGCACAGATGGACAGACTGCCGTGTATGAACAGGCCGGGGAGGTAGAATGAGCTTATAGAGATTTCCCTCAACTTATGTTCCTCCATTCACTGCTTCTGCTCATAAAAATGCTCTATCTATCTATCTATCTATCTATCTATCTATCTATCTATCTATCTATCTCTCTCTCTTCTATCTATCTATCTATCTATCTATCTATCTATCTATCTACAGGTATCTATTTCATATCTATCTATTATCTATCTATCTATCTATCTATCCTGGGGAGTTGCTCTGGTAGACAGCGGTGCGGGTGCAGTATAGAGGCAAAGGGAGTCCAGGTAGTGCAGCAAACAGTGTTTTATTTCACACTTGCACAAAATCAAAATCAAAACAGTCACTAAGGCTGCATTCACACGACCGTATGTATTTGCGGATCCGCAAAAAACGGATCCGCATGTCCGCAAAATACTGAAGAGTGTCTTCCGTATGTCATCCGCAAAAAACGGTCCGCAAAAAACGGATGAGGAAAAAAAAAGGGGGAGAGAATAAAATATTATAATAAAAATACGGAAACGGATCCGCAAATTGCGGATGACATACGGAAACCTTTCCGTATGTCATCCGCAATTTGCAGATCCATTCACTTCTATGGGGCTGCGGAACGATTTCTGCGGACAATGACAGGACATGCTTCATATTTTTGCGGAGTATAAATGCGGAACCACGGATGCGGACCACATACTGAATGTTGTCCGCATATTTTATTCACCCATAGGAATAAATGGGTCCGCATTTATTCCGCAAAATGCGGATCGTACGCGGATCGGACGCGGGAAAAAAAAATACGGTCGTGTGAATGTAGCCTTACTGTTACTTTACACAAATGGCAAAAACGTGAGGCAAAACAAAAGTCCAAGACGGGATCAAATCACCTGTGAGGTTTAGGTGCGTGTTCGCACCCGGCTGTCAGCCCAGCCGCAGGAAAGTCCAACCTCAGGCTTCCAGGCCAACTGCGCGCCTCTTTGCTGAGCTCTTGCTTCCAGCCCAGAGAGCTCCACAGCACTAACAGCAGCTCCAGGACAATCTCCCCCAGCTGCTGGTTCTGGCTGTGTTATTAAACCCAGCCCAAAACCAGGACTGGGTCGTGGGGAGCAGCCACCCACCCTAGACTTTAGCTGCTCCCAGTAAGAGCCGGCCCGGATCAGCTTTGCAGCCATGCTATCTAGCAATTGTGTCAGTAGCACTACCTGCTGCTGACAGACAAAATGGCTCTTACCTCACCGAGGCTATGAACCTCTATTATCTATCTATCTATTATCTATCTATCTATCTATCTATCTCATATCTATCTATCTATCTATTTATCTATCTATTATCTATCTATCTATCTATTATCTATCTATCTATCTATCTATCTAATATCTATCTATCTCATATCTATCTATTTGTTATCTATCTATCTATCTATCCATCTAGCTATCTATCTATCTATCTATCTATCTATCTATCTAATATCTATCTATCTATCTATCTATCTATCTATCTATCATCTATCTATCTCATATCTATCTATTTGTTATCTATCTATCTATCTATCTATCTATCTATCATCTATCTATCTATCTATTATCTATCTATCTATCTATCTATCTATCATCTATCTATTATCTATCTATCCATCCATCTATCTATCTATCTATCATCTATCTATTATCTATCTATCATCTATCTATTATCTATCTATCTATCTATCTATCTAGAGAAAAAAGAAAATGTTATGAGCAGCACAGTAATATTTCGGTAAATGTGGAGTGCCATCGGCTGAAGAGGCGATCCACCAACCAAAAAAACAATAATAAAAATACTGTATTTTTCGCCCCATAAGACGCACTTTTTTCCCTCCAAAAATGGGGGAAAAGTGCCCCTGCGTCTTATGGGGCGAATGCTGACATTTTTACATTGCCAGCTGCGATGTATGCGCGAGCGGGGATGGACTGGGAGGAGGAGCTGGGGGCCGGCAATTGCGGAGGGGCCGATGCAGTGACTGTACCCGGCCCCCCCGCTCCAGTGCTGCACTATTAAAATATAAGGTATCTAAATCAATTAAAAGTTCTGGTCCATGCCCCCCACCCCTAATATTACCGACACACGGCTTGTTCAGTTGATAGCAGGCATTCCGGGCGGCCGGCGCGTCACTCACTGACGTCCAAGCCTGCGCCGCCTGCTTTATTCATAAAGTAGGCGGCGCAGGCACGTGACGTCAGTGCGTCTTATAGGGCGAAAGATACGGTAAACTCCTTCGCACTTCCAAAAGAATAAAGTATTCGTTTAATCACCAGATAACAACGTTTCCGTCCTCTCATTGGGACCTTTCTCAAGCAGTGACAAAGATACAACGGTGCCAAGTGCAAATATAACCACAACTTCATGAAATACAATTAATGGATAAGTGAAAATACATACATGATGTAGACACAAAAACTGACCTAGTAATGCTAGGTACCCGCTTGCGGGTCATTGTGCGTTCCAACTACGGTGTGGTCATGTGACCTGCCATCGCATAGTTTTGGTTGCGGGATGCGCGCCTCTTTTACAAACACCGCTTAGACATGCGCAGTCTGTAACCTGAGACGCTAACCACGTGGAGCGGATCCGTGCTGGTCAGCGCTCCTTCTTACTCATTCATGTTTGAATTCTGCACCTGGGTAATCACAGCTGTGTTTTTAATTCTGATCAATTCTCTATGTGTTATGGATATACATACAGTCTTATGATCTTTCTCTTTTGGATTTTATATATTTATTCGTTATGGCACTTGGTGTTACTAGGTCAGTTTTTGTGTCTACATCATGTATGTATTTTCACTTATCCATTAATTGTATTTCATGAAGTTGTGGTTATATTTGCACTTGGCACCGTTGTATCTTTGTCACTGCTTGAGAAAGGTCCCAATGAGAGGACGGAAACGTTGTTATCTGGTGATTAAACTAATACTTTATTCTTTTGGAAGTGCGGAGGAGTTTATTTTTATTCTATCTATCTATCTATCTATCTATCTATCTCATATCTAACATCTATCTATCTATCTATCTATCTCATATCTATCTATGTAACATCTATCTATCTATGTATCTATCTATCTATCTATCTATCTATCTAACATCTGTCTATCTATCTATCTATCTATCTATCTAACATCTGTCTATCTATCTATCTATCTATCTCATATCTATCTCTCATTATCTATCTATCTAATATCTATCTATCTAATATCTATCTATCTATCTATCTATCTATCTATCTATCTATCTATCTATCCCATATCTATCTCTCATTATCTATCTATCTATCTATCTATCTATCTATCTATCTATCTATCTATCTATCTATCATATTATCTATCTATCTATCTATCTATCTATCATATTATCTATCTATCTATCTATCTATCTATCTATCTATCTCCTATCTATCTATCTATCTATCTATCTCATATCTATCTCTCATTATCTATCTAATATCTATCTATCTAATATCTATCTATCTATCTATCTATCTATCTATTAATCTATCTATCTCCTATCTATCTATCTATCTATCTCCTATCTATTTATCTATCAATTTATCTATCTATCTATCTATCTATCCATCTATCTATCTAATATATATCTATCTATCTATCTATCTATCTCTCATTATCTATCTATCTATCTATCTATCTATCTATCTATGTAACATTGATCTATCTATCTATCTATCTATCTATCTATCTATCTATCCATCTATCTATTATCTATCTAATATCTATCTATCTATCTATCTATCTATCTATCTAATATCTATCTATCTAATATATATCTATCTATCTATCTATCTATCTATCTATCTCTCATTATCTATCTATCTATCTATCCATATCCATATCTATCTATCTATCTATCTATCTATCTATCTATCTATCTATGTAACATTGATCTATCTATCTATCTAATATCTATCTATCTATCTATCTATCTATCTATCTATCTATCCCCTCTTCTTTACACACCTACATGATTTTTCTCCCCAGGTTCAGCTTATCATGAAATGTAAATGGTTTGAACATCAAAACACAAAGGTATTTCAGGATGAAAATGTGCACATGGTGAGTAGTCACCGATACTCTGATATCATAAAGCTCGGGTCATGGGATAGGCTCCATATTCTCCAGAGGCTGTTCTTATTTTACACACCGGCCATACCGTATCTTCCATCTGATCTAATAGGTCATTTTGTGAATCATAGATCTATTTCCTAGTGACAAGTGGTCATCTCCAAAGACAACTCCCTATCTCCATTTGGGGTTGTCTTCTGCTGTACCCTTAGGCCCAAGGCCTAGTTCCACTGGAGGAACCTGTAGTCGGGCCAGTCTTACCCTGTACTTTAGTGATCCCACCAGTTACAACTAATTTAAGCATTTTTTAAGCTAAGCCATTGTGTATTCTTTCTTCTACGAGACTAAAGATAATAGTAACATTTCCGGATGGATATGTTCAGTATTTCCAGCAGCCTGCTTATAGATATGACCATATCACTCATCTGGTTTCTATTGTTTCCAGCTGCTCAGATTTGACCATGAACCTATCCCTTTCTTGACTGAACTGACCGAGGTCCAGATCTCCTTTCCACCCACGTGAGAAAATTATCTTGAAAATGGCTAATTTTGAAATAGATTTTTTTTTTTAGATTGTAAAAGAAACATTTTTTTATAATTGTTTTTACTGCTTTTATTCCCAGGTACCCTTTTAGTGAAAATGTGACCAAGCCTTCAGAGTTTATGGGTACGCGATGTCCGGCTTGGTGTGACCGGGTCTTCATGTCTCACACGGCCAGAGCCTTACTACAGAAGGTGAGTCCAGGTCACCCCTTGTATCTGTCACTTCCTATCATCTCTTCCTCTCATTCAACTTGTCTTTCGCAGAGCAAAGACGGAGAAACCTGTGTACGGTATGGGAGGATTGGGGGAGACGTCTGTATGGGGGATCACAAGGTAAGATGGAGGAAATATTCTTACTTCCAAATCTATATTGACAGTTTCACCCTCTGATAGGTCCTTCTTCTTATGTCTAGCCCGTGTTCCTCTACTTTGAGATGGAGACTAAAATCGACCAGGAGAAGAATTGACAGGTAAAGAGCTTGTTTCTCCTGCAGTTCTTCACATAGTCCCCAATAGTCCTAAACCTTGTGCCTACTTTTTAGGGTCAACCTTTATTTCTAATGTAACCTAGATAGGAATAGTAGAGCAAGCTCTCTTTTAAAGGGTTGCCTGGTTTCTTGACCACCATGTAGACTACTAAGGCTACATTCACACGACCGTACTTTTTTTTTCCACGTCCGATCCGCATTTTGCGGAATAAATGCGGACCCATTTATTCCTATGGGTGAATAAAATATGCGGACAACATTCAGTATGTTGTTCGCATCCGTAGTTCCGCATTTATACTCTGCAAAAATATGAAGCATGTCCTATCATTGTCCGCAGAAATCGTTCTGCAGCCCCATAGAAGTGAATGGATCCGCAAATTGCGGATGACATACGGAATGGTTTCAGTATGTCATCCGCAATTTGCGGATCCGTTTCCGTATTTTTATTATAATATTTTATTCTCTCCCCCTTTTTTTTTTCCTCATCCGTTTTTTGCGGACCTTTTTTTGTGGATGACATACGGAAGACACTCTTCAGTATTTTGCGGACACGCGGATCCGCAAATACATACGGTCGTGTGAATGCAGCCTAAAAAGGACAAAAAACAACTTAGAGTAACCAGAAGTAGCTGATCATGGGAGCATCCAGCACTAGGACTCACCCTGATCGTCTTACATATGACCCTTTAAAGGGAATCTGCCACCACCTACTTCCCTATCTAACTGTGTCCATAGACCCGTAGCTATGGTTCTCTTGATTAAAACGCTGTTTTTCTTTTTTTGATCCGAGGCTCCATTCCTGAGATATGATGCTTTTTCTTAATATGTAAATGAGACTTTTGGTGCAATGAGGGCGACACCATTGCTCTTGTTGCACCCAAGCTTTACTCCCTTCTGTGGTCACCTCCTCCCTCATTGTTTTGCCAGTGTCTGGACCTGTCAATCAAAGCAGCCAGGCAAGGGCTGGCCACAGAAAGGGTTGGAGCTTGGGCACAACACGAGCAACAGCGATGCCCTCATTGCACCAAAGCCCTAATTTGCATATTAAGAAAAAGTGTCATAACTCGGGAACGGAGCCTCAGATCAACAAAAGAAAAACAGCATTTTAACCAGGTGAACCACAGCTATGTGTCCATGCAAACAGCTGGATAGAGAGGTGGCTGGGGACAGATTCCCTTTAAGTTACAGTTAGTAGGAAATCTAAAGTTATCCATACAGTTTAGATGAAACCCGACCAAACGTGACCTAACGTGTATGGGGGCAACCCGGAAAATAAGGATTGGGCATGTTGGATTGATTTGTTCCCTTGGGAGATAAGCTCTTATTCCCCTCTCCCCACTGAAATAAACATGAGTGATCTGCCGAATGTGCACGTAAATGGGGGAGACTGGAAAAAAGCTGATGGCTGAGCGAACGTACTGCCGACAGTTATTTAATGTGTATGGCCCCCTTAAATGAGAGCAATTTCTTCTATATAGTACCAAGTGTTAAGGGACTTGTCAGCCTGACCCTAGTATCTATATAATACTATGAGGAGAGCAATAACTGAGCCCTAAATATTCCCTGACCATGATCAGCAATCTCTCTTGACCACCTTATATTCATGTACACTTGGCTTGGCTGAGCATGCATGTCTTCTGAATGGGGAAAGGGGATTAAGCCGCTGCCAGGCACCTCTGGTGACAGCTTATCTCCATGAGAACAAAAAGATTGGGCATGTAGAAATCAACCCAAACCTACTATCCCCAGACATATGCCCTTGGAGAATGGTTGGGGGCTCCATACACATTAGATGGTTGTCCAATCCCGTCAAAATTGGTAGTTTTGGTTGACATTAAACTAATGTATATGGCCCCTAAAGTGGGGAAATTGGCTTCTACCTGACAGGGTTGTTTTTTTGCCTTCCCCTGGATCAACTTGCAGGATAACAGGCCGAACTGGATGGACTGGATGAATACGCCTAGTCTGACTCCATTTTGATGTATACACCCCCATCTCACTGCCATGCCTTTCCCTTTACAGGTCAACCACAGCCAGAACAATTCCAGGAGGCCTCCGACAGATCCTCGTCTGTAGATATGATGTCACTTACCATATTTAATATTTTATTTAAAATAAAACCTGTTACTCCTCTGTCACTGTAACCACAATGTGTGATGTATTCCTATACACCATATACACAGCACTACACACTAGGGAGATCATAAGAACACAGTAAGAACTGCAGCTCTGGAGCACCAACTGCTGTTTCTTTAAATGAAATACTTTTGGACAATAAAAACTACCACCAGAAAATGAGACTGATTAGTAAAAAAAAGAAATAGGGAGATTTATCAAAACTGGTTTAAAGGAAAACAGGCTTAGTCGTCCATAGCAACCAATTAGATTGATTCTTTCATTTTCCAAAGGACCTCTGAAAAATGAAAGGTGGAATCTGACTGGTTGCTATGAGCAACTAAACCAGTTCTACTTTACACCAGTTTTGATATATCTTTCCGTAGATATTTTACTATCTAGGTTTAATTGGCACAAAGATAGAGGTAATACATTCTTATTAAAGGTGTTTACTGAGATTTGAGCATGGGCGTAGCTATAGGGGGTGCAGAGGTAGCAGTCGCTACCGGGCCCAGGAGCCTGAGGGGGCCCAGAGACCCTTGTGCCGCATAAGAAGACACACAAAACACTGAGGGACGGGGGGCCCAAGCTGAACTCTTGCACCAGGGCCCATGAGCTATTAGCTACGCCCCTGGATTTGAGGAAAATAGCCCGCCCCTCTCCTGTCCCTGATCTGTGTCTGGTATTACAGCCCGACCCCATTCACTTAAAAGGGCTGAGGCTGCAATACCAGCCATAGCCGACTGACGAGAGGCGCAGTTTCTCTAAAACTAAATGGCATCAGTTTTCAGATGAAAATCATGTAAATGTTTCTTATGCGGTGTATACAGGAGGCAGCAGTGCATGCTGGGAGATGTACAGGGCTTTTGTCGTGTGTATAGAGGAAGTAGAGATGATTACATGACACGTTTATTTCAGCAGGGTGTGCATTATCTCGTAATTACCCTGATTCTCCGCTTATGATCTATGGACTGCAGAGAATCAGTTCCCTGCTGACAGAGCGCGTCCGCTGGCCCTGCTGAGGCCGGACGCCGTAGATGACCTCGTCCACCAGGCTTGTGACCACCACGAGTCTTAAGATTAACGTTATAGCAATGTATTTACACGATGGACATTACTGGAGCTGTTATCTGGTCGCTGTATGTAGGTATTATTTAAGCACTGTGCGGTAGTATTTAGCATTGTTATTTCTTCAATATATAGCAGTGTTATTTTCACACCATACTGTATGGCACTTCTATTAAGGCACCCTTTATTATGCTTTTTATACACTCGATGACCGTACACCATATGGAAGGGGGTGCCAACAGGAGGTAATGCACAGGGCACCATCCAGTGTCGTCAGTCCAGCTCTGATCTCACCTAGATATATGGGATCACTTTGTTTTTTCCACTGAGTTTATATTATCCCACCTCAGTGTTCTGTACGTATACAGCCACCTCTCATCTGACTATGGGTGGCTGTGGTTTGTGTAGTGCTCACTGGGGTTTGGATTTTACTTAGGCCTCATGCACACGACCGTTGTTTGATTCTGTGTCCGTTGCTCCGTTTTTCGTGATTTTCTGCGGACACATTGGTTTTCAATGGGTCCGTGAAAACCTCGGCAAATGCACCGTTTGTCCTCCGCGTCCGTGGTCCGTGATTCCAGTCCGTCAAAAAAATATAACCTGTCCTATTCTTGTCCGTGAAAAACGGTTCACGGACCCATTCAAGTCAATGGGTCCGTGAAAAAATGCGGATGGCCATCCGTGTGTCATCCGCGTTCCGTGTCCGTTTTTTTTGCGGATCCCTTGGCAGGCACTTGGGAAACATTGTCAGCCTGTCTTTTGGTAAAATCTTTTGGGTCATGTCCGCTAAAAAAAACGGAAGACACACAGAAACACAACGGAAAGCAAAAACGGACACGGATCACTGAACAACGGAACCCCTTTTTGCGGACAGTATAAAAAAACGGTCGTGTGCATGAGGCCTTACCCTGGCTCGCTTTCTTCCCCACATTCCCCCTGCTGTCAGCGCTCAAAGCTGCTCAGAAATACAGTCTAGACTGCTGTGTCTATCTAACATAATGGCGAGGACTCCTGGGCGTGTGAACAGGAGTCCTGACAATGACTATCTGGACTCCTTATCTGCAGCACTAATCATTTATTACTCCAGGTAATAGTGCAAGATCACAGTGATAGATTCCCTTTAAAGAGATGGCTGGTGGGGTACTGGGTGTCAGCCCACCACCGGTCTGATATGATGACATCCTGAAGATAGGTCATCAATATCTCTAGGCTGGACAACCCCTTTAACTATACTTTCCTGCAGTGGTCTGTTTATAACAAGCCTTGGAACATGACAAGGGGAAACAGTCAAGCCCAGGGATGGGCAAACTGCGGCCCTCCAGCTGTTGCAAAACTACAACTCCCAGCATGCAAAGACTGCTTACAGCTATCAGCCTACAGCAGGGCATGGTGGGAATTGTAGTTTTACAACAGCTGGAGGGCCGCAGTTTGCCCATCCGTGGCCAAGCCTATGGACATGACTGATAGGGGCCAGCTTCCGAACACTAATGAGACAGTTCTCGTGTTCTGGGAGATATTTGCATATTTGAGACTTCTTTGCATATTATTTTCCCATGGGTCAATGTCACTAAGTCTTCATACACCGCTGGTCTCTTCAAGGAGAGCCAGTACCTCCCATTTCTGGGAACATTAAACCTTTTATTTACTCCATTGCATGTTTGGTGTCACTTGTTGGATGTCCATGGTGGTTGTCACTTCACATGGATGTAGTAGTGCGCTTGTACCACAGTACATATCCTGACCTGGGTAGGAGATGCCTCAACCTGAAGCTGCAAAGCATTGTGGTTAAATACTTCATGACTGTGAAAAATTCATATAATGTTTTTTTTTTTTTAATTGCCGCTTAATCATACAGGGGTGTTATGTACTTGAGGTCCTGGGTGGTGAGCAAATCATGGCAGGACCTCCTCACTTGGAAACTATTCCTCAGTATTTACTTATTATATGCCATGTCAGTGCGGTAAAACAAGAAGAACGTGTCTATCTGAGGGTGCAGAAAACTTGGGCAAAGGTGTCGCAAAGGGCATAATTCATACAGTGACATTGAAAACGGAATGGTCCCACTACTTTCCCGTGTTCTTCTCCATCACCGTCCCCAGCAAAATACTTTCCTTAGAAGTATCTTGTGATCCACTGGGCCGACCAGATTTTTTCTTTTTTCTGGACAACTTATCCGCAAATCGGGGACAGTTAATATTTTTTACGGACAAATTAGAAAACCATAATAAATTATAGAGATTATAAGTAATACATGTCTATAGCTCAATAAACACCAGCATTTACTGTGAGCTGTAAAGTGATGATAATTACCACCAAAATAATCTAGTCAAATAGCACCACCCTCAAAAAAATCACGGACACATCCATTTTCTTTCACAGACACAGGAAAAAAGTTGCCTATTTTTACAGACTCTCTAGAAACTTCTAAGCGGTTGGCAACCCTGCTGGGCGTAGATACAGTATTCATTTAGACCATCTTACGTTTCAGTGCTTGGTTGAGGACAGTCTGAGGGCATTGATCACACTGCGTCTGGCCCTGTGCCATTGTGCAGTTGACTGCTGCTCTTCTACGTCCAGCATACCAGGCTGCTCTATGAATGTCGGTGGAGATAGATGAGGATACACAGCCTGGAAAATTCTGTTAAGGGCTCATTTAGACGGCCGTATTCATTTCAACGGGACCGCAAAAAAGATAGAGCATGCCCTATTTTTGTCAGTAAAGCTCGGCTCCGTGGCCCCAGTCAAGTCTATGGATCCGCAAAAAACGGAATGCATACGGAACACATTCCGTATGCATTCCGTTTTTTGCGGACAGACTAAACTGTCCGCAAAAAAGGATCCGCATTTTTTCGGACCACTAAAAAAGATACGGCCGCCTGAATGAGCCCTAACTCTCAAGACGTAACTTTAGCAGAATAAATATAAATCTCCCTCATGGTTTGGGGCTTTGATTTAGCAGAAAATTCAGTCTTGGCACCTTGAGTCCCCAGTTCAGGATCTTCATCTAGTAGCTCGAGTAGAAATTGAAATATGAAGACTGTCTCTCACTCTGGGGGACCCAAAATGTGTAATGCTTCATTTCTCCTGTGGTGGTGCTGCAGGGAAATTAAACACTTGCTGCAGGGTTCCCCACAGATGACAGCTGATTACTGATAATCAGATTATCATCAAGAGTGTCAAAAGTGGACAACTCCTTTAGGGCTCATGCACATGAATGTGTTTTTGGGGCACATTTTATTGCGGGTCGGATCACTTCAATGGGGCCACAAAAGATGCGGACAGCACATGGAGTCCGTTCCGTGCCGTCTGTAAAATTATAGAACATGTCCTATTCTTGTCCACATTACGGATAAGGGTAGGACTGTTTTATTAGGGGCCGGCAACTCCGTTCCGCAAAATGTGCAATGCACACAGACGGTATCCGTGTTTTGCGGACCACAAAAGGCTTCTGCCGTGTGGATGAGCCCCTAAAGTGTAATATCACTCACAACCTGCAATTTCTGATATACCGTTACTGCACTGACCTCCAATACTCGCTTTCCCTTCACGCCTCATTCAGACGTGGATATGGAGGGCTTTTTGAAGGGTCTGTAACTTAGAGAATGATGGCTCTGTAGCCAGGGAAAAAAGGAACCAGGGACTATAGTGTTCTCCATGTAGGCAAAGGTAAAGTAATTCTGGAGTTAATAGACCTTACAAACAGCTCCTCATATCTCAGCAGAGCAAGTATGCATGCTGAGAGTTGTAGTTTCACAACAGCTGGAGTGCCGGAGGCTGCCTACCCCTGGTCTAGACGGATGGATAGATCCTGAAACCTGTAGGAAACGTTAACTGACGTCACGAGAGTGCGTAGATATCCTTGTGTCTCCACACCTTTATCAATGCCAACGTCATTTAGATAAATGACCTCTCTCCTCTTACCCACTCCCTCCACTCCCAAGCACACCCTGAAGAGGTGCGCCTCACTGCCCCCATTACTTAAAGAGATAGTACAGGATTTAAAAAATATGCCTACTTTCTTCCAAAAACAGCCCCGGTATTGAAGTTCTGCCCCATTCACTTCAAAGGAGCTAAGCAGCAGTACCAGACAAAACCTGTGGACAGGTGGGGCACTGTTTCTGGAAAAAATCAGTCACCTTTTTATCTAATATCGACAACCCCTTTAACCCCTTAGATTTAGAGACAGTACATTGACACACCTTGTAGACTTTTAATGAACATTGTGGATACACGTGTTGTTACAGCAATCGTATTTGCTCCATACACCATCGGAGGTATGACAACGGAAAATTTTTCTTTACCTGATGAATATATGTAGATTCCCTGACTCGAGGGATGGATATTACTATTCATAACTATAGAGAAGTCTCTGTAGGGGGCTTAGACTTTAATATTAAAGGGGTAGAAAAGCAGACTTCCAAAAATAGTGCTACACCTGTCTATAAGTTGTGTCTACTAGCGCAGCTCGCTCCATTGAAACGACGGAGGCTAAACTGCATTACCACTCACAACCTGTGGACAGTTGTGGCGCTGTTTTTGAAATAAAGCAGCCATGTTTATCTAAACCCTATATTACCCCTTTTAACTTCAAGTCACTTTTTGAACTGGCCACCATATGAAGTGTTCCTTCAGAATGTCCTGCCTTGTGATGGGCTCCTCGGGTGTACCAGTCTTCAAGCAAGCTATATATTCTTTATGTGAGCAGATAAATACCAGTTTCGGAGTGCAGCATATTCAAAGTCTGCATTTATGGGCAGTCTATCATGAGGACTCATTGGCCGCAATGCAGTAACTCCAGGTGGCAGAGATTTTGAGGCTCTCAGGAAGCTGTAGGGTTTTTTGGAAATCTGGAGTTTCACTGAATCTTTGGCAAGGGGGTCACCAGTCACCATGCTGTAAACACCGGTTTCAATCTCATTTTTCCATATACCTATATAGAATAAATGGCATAGTCTTTGACATTGGAACATGGTAATTGAATTTCCAGGTTGCTCCAGAACATGGGTGCCCCAGTATATTTTCTAGAACATGGTTGATACAGATATATTTTGGGTTGTAAAGTTCTTCTAAGCCCCCAGGATGCCTTTGTCCTGTCACAGGTTGTGAGGGGCCAGACTAAGGACTGAGAATGCTGCCCGGTGTTTCCTCAGTAGCAGACGGATCTTCTCATCATCAGAGTCAGGGTCTAAGGGTTTGGAATACTCATCATCCTCATTCTCAGAAGGTGTTAGGTCCCCGTGGGCCCGAGAACCAAGGGAAGGTGGGCATAAGGGGTCAACAGTGCTCTTCTTACGCCACTTAGTGCGGCGGTTTTGAAACCAGACCTGGAGAACAGTAATAAATATGTTATTAATGTTATATCTATCTATCTATCTATCTATCTATCTATCTATCTATCTATCTATCTGTCTGCCTGCCTACCCGTTTGTCTGTCTATCTATCTATCCTGTTTTTCTCTTTCTTTCTTTCTTTCTTTCTTTCTTTCTTTCTTTCTTTCTTTCTTTCTTTCTTTCTTTCTTTCTCTCCAATCTATTTATCTATCTTCTATCTATCTATCTATCTATCTATCTATCATCTATCTCCTATTTATCTATACTTTCTCTCATATCTATCTATCTATATGTCTCTCCGCTTTTCTAATCTATTTCCGTCTTTCTAATCTATCTCCGTCTTTCTAATCTATCTATGTGTCTGTGTCTATCTTTCTAATTTATCTATCTGTCTTTCTTTCTCTCTTATCTATTGCTTTTTCTTAGCGATCTCTTTGAACATCTCTCCTATCTATCTTTATCTGCCTATCCCTTTCTATAACCATCTCACTCTCTAACTATCCCTCTCTCTCTTTTTTATGGAACATTCTAATATTTTTGTAATACTTTGACCACCAGGAGTCTCTTCTACTCTTGGTGGACATTACAAACAAAACATTTCTAATGATAATAATAGTTATGATGCTGGTGAAGTAGTAGTTACTACGATTGTGTCTCATGGTGATAATGAGTAACAAATATCATGAAGAAGCACTAAGAAGATGAACTAACCTTGACTTGGGACTCACTCATGCCAAGGCTGAAGGCCAGTCTTGCCCTTTCTGGCCCTGCAAGATACTTTGTTTGCTCAAAGGTCTTCTCCAAGGCAAAGATCTGGTGGCCTGTGAAAGTAGGACGGGTGTGCTTTTTCCTTGTGGACATATCCATGCTCCCTGTGGGTCCTGAAGATGGGTAATAAAGCACTTACTTTTATATCCCAGCAAATTGTAGAACAAGTCAGAATTAAGTGAGCTCAAATTCATGCAGTATGAGGAGGACCCAAGTCTACACTTTAGACAGACGTCACCTTTAGTACCTAAATACTGACAGCTATCCTAGCGTCATGTTCCCACACAAATTTGTAATGTCAGAAGAACCCCTTATGGTATGTCGTGATCAGTTATGGAGACTTGTAAGCTCAAGCAGGTCAAAATCTCTCAAAATTGTGCAAGATGCTAACGTCAGATGTGTATCTCTGGAGAAGACTGGTTCTCATTAAAGAGACCTAGTTAAGTGTATGGAGACTTACAGGCAATGCTCCATCGGGAAAAAAAAAGATTCAAATTCTCCTCTAAGACTTGCATGTAAAAATTGCATAAGAGATGATCCTGGCTTTGTTACCTGACGACACTAGTCCATATCCTGGGGCCACTCCTTATCTGAAGCCAGATGGTAAGCTTCCTGTATCCAGTGTTGGAAAGGTCAACTTGAAATTGTCAACATTTTAGTTGAAACCTTCAATAATGTTGATGGTTTCAGATAACCCAATAACATGAGTATATAAGACAATCTAAAGTCTTTACAGACCTCTATTAACAAAGAAATTGACAAATAAATCCAAAATTGCCAATCAGACCAATTACATCTTCAGCAGATCCCAACAAAAACGTTGAGACCTCTCAATATTTATGTAAATTATTTTGATAAAACAAAATTTTGATAACTTTGCTATCGTATTGTTTGGTTCTCACTGGATGTCTCCGTGTTTTTGTGCATTTTGACTCCACAAAAAAGCCAAGTGTTCTTCCAATGTCAAAATCTGGGGTCAGGACAGAGATTTTCTTAGAATGGTCTTAGAACTGTAGAGATTTCAATCCTTAGAATTTAATAGTTAAAATTGATTTTTTTTTATGCATTGTAAAGACCTTTCTAAGAAACTCCCCATATTTCAGACTCCTAGAGTTCATTTTTGGGTTAACTACAGTCACGAGTCAATTTTTAGATTTTCAGTGGGGTCAGGCATTAATTCTAGTTTTGACTAGCAATTTTGGCTGTAAGTTTCTCCCCTCGTGTTGTCCATTTGCTTTCCTGGTTACTCACCATTGCCGAGTGTCCTGTTGCTTGTTCTCCATTCCTGCCCAATATCCGTCCAGCTGCCTTGGTTCTGATTGCTATAGGGGCTTCCACTTTTGGTCATAATGCTCCCTTGCTCGGCAAAACAGCCACCCGTAGCTGATGCTCTTCCATATCCTGGCACTGTAGGGTAGCTTTGCAACATGCTGCCATGTGGAGTTGGCAGTGGTCGGCTGAGAATGTCTGAGATACCATGTGGGGTGCCGGAAGGGAGGTGGCATCCCAGGACGGTGCTACTCAGCTTGTGAAAAGTTGTGTGGGCAGAAAACTGGCAACCAGCAGGGGCTTTAATTTCAGAATAAGGAGGCAACATGAACGCTCCAGGATGATGGGTCTCCATGATCCTCAATTATTTTAGCTCAGCTGCTCTTCTAATGTGGTACCAGCGAAACTGCTGGAGGAGTTTTCACCATGGGTCAAACCCATGAAAAGGTGGTCAAACCTTCTCCTAAATTTCTCAGGTGGTCCGTTGAGCGTATAAAATGTAATTGGAGATAAGTCAGATGCCGAAACCTTTCAGAAGGTCTAATCTCCAGATATCTAATTTACTGCCTTATTTTTCCTTCCTGGTTTCTTACCTCTGTTGATCTTACTACTATATTGCAATGTCTTCTTGGCTCTTAGTTGCACTCTTTTCCTTCTCCTTCTTGCTCTTTCTTCTTCAAGCTTCCTCTCTGTAATCCCCCTGTTTCTCCGTCTCACCTTGTTCTCTCAGCTGTGTGTTTCTCACTATCTCTCACTCCGTCACTGTCTCTTTCAAACTCTCATTTCTCACTTTCTCGCTCCTTCAGTACGCTCTCTCTCTCTTTTTCTTCCCCCCGCGGTCTTATTCTCTTCCCCTATTGCCTTTCACTCCATCTCATTTCTTCTCCAATCATCGTTTCCTTTGTTCACTTTCCTTTTTTCGATTTTTCCACCTAGATTCCCCCAAGCTTTCCTTTCGCAAGATATGGCTGTCTCACATCTTAAAGAACTTCCCCTGTGATACCACTGCTTCTCTAAGTTCACCCCTCTCTAGATATACTCCTTTGGAACTCTCTGTACTTTTCTTCCCTGTTTTTTCAGGTTAGTTGTCTTCTCACCCTGTATCCGTATCTTATTCCCTGCTCTTTGGTCCCAAGAACTTTCTGTCTTCTTATAGCCCTGCTCACAAATTGATAAGAATACTATTCAGGTGAGCTGTATTTCGCATTGGCTCACCTCCCCCCCTTAGTCACTCCACGTAGTTATTGGCCGAGGTGATGGGTGATGGCCAATGATTGGCCGCTCCCCACAGCCTTCGCACCCTGCCGGACGTCCTTAGATAAATTGAACTTTAAGATGGGGAATTAATGAGTTTGATTTTTCCACGGAGATGTTTGTCCACAATCTGACACTGCCTATCCCCTCTCCTGCACGATGGGATTTATGCTTAGTAAATAGGTTACTGAATACAATCCTGAATCTCGGTCAATCCTTCCTTATAATCTTTATATTTTTTGAAGCCTATAATTCTATATCATTAAACATGGAATAGTGGTATGTGGTATGGTATAATGTGCTATACCGGGTTCTGTTTTCACTTGGTTTATATGTCTCGCGTAGAATAATTTAAGTTTCCACTTCTAAACATTATCTCCCAGACTAGTACCCATATCTCTCTCAATTAAGATATGGCCATTGCTGATAAGATGTAATACTTTGCATAAAGGACAGAGAAAATATGTATGCTATGGAAGCTAGACGAGATGATGCCTCATGCACAGGGGAGAACCATCATCCCAATGTTCCATACCTGACTGAGTTACCTCTCCTGGCTCCTGGCACCTCCTGGCTCAATGGCTCCTCTTGGACTTTAGGCACGGTCACAAATAAGGTCCCAATGGTGGCCAGCCCGAGACATTGTGTGTGCCACTGCTTGCAACCTACTGATGTTGTCCAGCATTAGGATGTCACATGCGGCAATGTCCATAACTGAAGAGAGGCCATTGAGTCAGGCCTTCAGAGAAGAAGCCAGGAGCCAAAAGAGAAGCGCAGGGTCCTATGGAAGTCTATGGATGCCATACTACAGCGGTGTACATCTTGGAGGCTGTATGAAGCCATAACATGAATGAGGGCTTCATTAGCGAACACATATATGTACTGTGAAATGCATGGGATATGTATTTTCTTTGGTTGACTTCAATGTGGTGGTAAAATCCATATTTAGCTGCAATATTAGCAGTTTTATAGCAACAAGAATGCCCAGGCGGTAGATCATTATCTTAGGTGTCTTTGCTGATGTTTATCTTGTTTTGTACAAGGAGGCCATGATTAGAATTCACATGACAAGGGTATTGGCTACCTGTTCAGTCTCTTTAGCCCGAACCCCGAACTTAACCTCCACCTAATAAAAAACAACAGCTGGGATTTAATCGGCCACAGCAGCCGTTTTATTACATAAATAGATAACATAATTAACATAATAACCAAACACATAAATTAACCAATGATGAGGGAGGTCCTAGAAGCCCCAATAACCTCATAAACACCCGTAAACATGCGTCTCCTTCTTGCCCCCAGCCTTTGAACCCAGCACGGAGGCAGCAACTGAAGGATGCCTAGTTCGTTAATTCCAGCTCCTCCATGAGAGTCCAGCCCCTCCAGCGGGGCCCTCCCATCCTCAAATACTATATTTCCCAACTTCGAGGACCTCCGCCGCCTCCACTACTGCCGCGACAAAAACAGCTTGCCCTATCACCTGCCCTTCCCATCTAATCAATCATAACCCGTCACCTGACCCCCCACCCCCATTGCCCGTCTCTCCGTACTGCAGACTGTTTTTCTTATTTTTTTCTTTTTTTATATTATTGTAATTTTTTTTTATACTTACCAAAACACTAAACTCACCAGGGCGGGAGGGTGGACGTTCGCCTGGTCTTGCCCGAATGCGCCTGCCCCCGCCTTCTCCCTCTAAATAGCTGTTAGCCACCTCTCCGGTTACCATGGCAAAAACCGCCTCCCTCTCCCCCACTGCCTCTATCCATTTAACCCCTTCCTAACCTTGCTGCCCTCACACCCAAACCCTCTTCATGAACGGCCTCCCCCTAGAGCTGCGCTCCTAGTCCGGCCTTACTCTTCCGTTGCCTTATTTTCTATGTTGGAGTTGCACCCCCTGGGATCCCCACGTATCAGCATATGAAGGGAGAACGGCGTCTCAGCTACTCGTCATTGTATATACAGCGCCGTACATATGTGTGGCTATGTCTGGTATTGCAGCTCAACCCCATTCACTTGAATGGATCCTAACTCCTGTCCACTTTTGTTGAGACACTGTGATGCCCATTGGTATAACATTACATACAGTATATTTAGCACATTCATGTTTTTGGATAATGAATTGTTTTGGATGGAAAAATTAAAACTAGGATTTGCCTAAAGGCAGTCATGAATACTTAATATTGTAGAAAATTACTTTTTTTTAGAAATTTTGGCAGTTTTTTAATTTATTTCGCCAGTGCTATGCCACTGAAAATGAAATACAACATACTATCCATCTGTAGCAGTCAGCACACAGAGATAAAACTCCTATATAAATATGTAACCCATTGTCAGTTTACTGCTGCAGTGAAGGGAAGATGTTATCTGAAGAGTAATCCTCCTGATAATAGTAGGTGTAGAATTGGGATAACGGTCTGACAGCTCTGTTGTTCTCTTGATAGGCCTATATAAAGATGCCAACAGGAGAAGTATTGCAATGATTAGTGTAATGTGTGATCACACTGCTATATATATATGTACCATGCTTGGTTCTGGTGCTGTATTTATGTTATTAGATTGGTTCTGGTGCAGTATTTATGTTATTAGATTGGTTCTGGTGTGGAATATATGTAATGAGCTTGGTTCTGGTGTTGTATATATATATATATATATATATATATATACATATACCATGCTTGGCTCTAGTACTGTATTTATGTAATGAGCTTGGTATGACACCATATCTATGCTACTACTGTATCAAATAGTATAATAACCACGCCCTATTATATAGGACACGTCCCTCAAAAGTGCAACTCCTCATTTTTGCTCTATGAGTATCACCCTGTGAGGGGCTCTCAAAGGTTGTATATAAAAACATTTTGTGTACGATGTTTGTGTGGTGCATGTGGTTCGTTCCGGCATCCTCCATTGTATGCAATTTTTGCTGGGGATAGCCGCTCGCTGCGAACCACATGCGGAGGAACTGCTCCCCCAGTCAGAAACACGCAACAGTGTTTGGGGTTTGTGCAGTTCGACCCATTTAGGCCACGTCTATTTCAGTGATTTTTGCTCTCAAAGGTTGACAAACTTTTTTTTTCTGATTGCTCAAGTATATGTAATACTGTTTGAGGACTGCAGATGATCTCAGTAACATTAGCCTCTGCCCGTCCTGCAGATATGACCGGGGCGATAGATTAACCACAGTCAAAACAAAGCACGCCCTGCTGTGAAAGGAACATGTGACATCGACCTCCTTGTAAGGCCTCTTGCACGTGAACGTTGTGCATCTGTTCCGTGCATTGGGGAACGCAATTTGGGGTCCCCAATGCCCAGGCAACGTGCATGCGGCGGCCGGGACGGATTGAGACCCATTCAACTTGAACGGGTCCGTAATCCGTCCGCACCATTAAAAAAAAAAAAAAAGTTCTATTTTTTTGCAGTGCGTAGGCATGGACATAAAAATCATGAAAGCAATCCGTAGTGCTTCCGTGGAGTTCCGATCCGTGCTTCCGTTCCGCATCTCTGTGATTGCGGCCTTATTCAAGTGAATGGGTCTGCATCCGAGATGCAGAGTGCACACTGGCCGGTGCCCGTGTATTGCGGACCCGCCGTATGTGGGCCTCAATACAGCCACGGCACACAACGTTTGTGTGCAAGTGGCCTAACTACGTTCTGGTGCACATGGCTGATTAGTGTGACGGAGGCTGCATACATAATCCCTACAGCGCTGTACTATGCAGCTGGGGGCAATCTGTGTTTCACCGTCTGATGCTCTTTAGGCCTCTTTCACACGAGCGTGACGGATTGGTTTCGGATGCGTTCAGTGAAACTCGCACCATTTTACAAGCAAGTTCAGTCAGTTTTGTCTTTTGTCTGTGATTGCGTTCAGTTGCTTTTTCCGCTCGGGTGCAATGCGTTTTGATGCGTTTTTCACGCACATGATAAAAAACTGAAGGTTTACAAACAACCATCAGTGAGAAACGCATCGCACCCGCACTTGTTTGTGGATGCAATGCGTTTTTCACTGAAGCCCTATTCATTTCTATGGGGCCAGGGCTGTGTGAAAAAAGCAGAATATAGAACATGCTGTGTTTTTCGAACAATGCAGAACTAATGCGTTAAAAAAAAAAAATATGCTTATGTACACAGCCCCATTGAAATGAATGGGTCCGGATTCAGTGCGGGTGCAATGCGTCCACGTCACACATTGCACTCGCGCGGAAAAGTCGCTTGTGTTAAAGGGGCCCTAGGCTTTCTCGCGTAGTTTTGAGTGCTATTTTTCTGCATTTTTGTGGGGGGTTTTTTGCAGGTTTTTACCAGCAGTGTTCTTTACAGCGCTGTTTATGGTAAAAATGCCAGCTCCAGATGTTAGCTGAAGGTGGATAGGAAATATGAAATGCAGGGCGAACAATGTTTTTTATTTATTTATTTTTTATTTTAATTTTTTTATTCATAGGTGGCATTTTTGTCCTTCTACTGGAGCTATTAGTGCCTTATCAAGTGTTTTAACATCATCTTCTCTGTAGGGGAAAAACACCATGAAAATAACACTAAAACCTCCAAAAACATCATGTACAAAAAAAAACTGTGAGTGCTTAAAAAAATACAAAAAAAATTGTGTACGCAGGGACCAAGGGAGTAAGGCTTCATGCATACGGTCGTTTCGTGCATTGGGTACCGCGATGCTGCATCCAGAGTCTATGGGGCTGATGGAGATAGCTGTCTGTCTGTCCTATAGTCATTGAAGCTGCAGGGCACTACACTGCTTCAGTCAGAATCCTCCCGAATGAGGGGTCTTTTCTAATGATCATGGTGGTCTCTAGCCAAGTGCTCTAAGGATAGGTGACCATTTTTTTTCTGGGATAACCCCCTACAGAGCCATCCCATTGAAAACCCCTTTAAGTACCGGGCCAGTTTTTGGTTTTGCATTTTCATTTTTTTCCTCCCCACGTTCCAATAACCATAACTTTTTAAAGTTTCCTTTCATATAGCCATATGAGGGCTTATTTTTTGCCAGAAAAGTTGTATTTTTTAAGGGCATGATTTAATTTACCATGACTGTTATTGGAAAATGGGAAATAATTCTCTGTGGGGTTAAATTGAAAAAGAAACATCACGACATTTTGACATCACGACAGCTGATGGGCTGGGGTCCCGGGTGTCAGAACCCCACTGATCTGATATTGATGATCTATCCTGAGGATAAGTCGTCAATATTATTGACCCGATAAACCCTTTAAGGGGGAATATCCTCATAATACAGCAACTAACTGCACATTTTTCTATCACAATCATATAAAATGTTACAGTCTATAGACGTGGATGTAAGGCCTTCTAGCAAAACTACAATAAACACAAAGTAAAAGGTACAGTAGCCGGCAGGCATCTCAATCAACCCCAGGAGCCTGTATGTGGTGGATATTGCATGTGAAATAATGGAGAATTAGGAAGTCCCTGTCACCCACTGCCAATTTGAGACCCTGTCATTTATTTATTTTTTACTAATGTTTTTGTGAAAAATGCGCTTTTTTTCATATTTTCTCCTAGTTTTTGTAATATCATTAAGGCCTTTTTCACAAAAGCGAGTTTTCCGGTACGAGTACAATGCGTGAACTTAGTGAATAGCACCCGCACTGAATCCTGACTCATTCATTTTAATAGGTGAGTGTTGTTTTGCACGCATCAGTTCTGCGTTACGTGAAATCTGCAGCATGTTCCATATTCTGCGTCTTTCGCACAGCTCTGGTCCCATGGAAATGAATGGAGTGAAAAACGCATTGCATTTGGATGCAACGTGTTTTTCACTGCTGGTTGTCAGGAAGTGTTGATTTTTATTCTTCTTTTTTTTTTTATGCGTGTGAAAAACGCATCAAAACTGATAGCATCTGTGTAAAAAAAAACAGAACCACTGAACGCAATCGCAGACAAAACTGACTGCACTTGCGTGCAAAACCATCAGTTTTTTTCTAAATAGATGCGGACACAATCCTTTAACATTTTTGGAAAAAATACTGTGGAAACTAGCAAGCAAAAAAAAAAAAAAAAACTAAAAATAATTTCAGCTTTATAAAAAAAAGCCAATTCATTGACCTGCACTGATTTGTTGTTATTTTTAAGATTTCCTCTTGCTGTCATTAGCCCGTTAACAACCAGGGTGTCTTGGTTTTAAATGATCAGACGCTTGTTAGCATCTCTGGTGGTTTAACGGCCCTACCTTTTATTTGTTGGGCTACCAAAATCATTTTTGTGTTGTATTTTTTTCTTTTTTTTTTACACAGTAAAATATATATATATATATTTTTTAGCTTTATTTAGGAGCAAAGTGTACAAAAAAAAAAGATTCTATCTTCTTCCTCCAGCTTCGCATTGTCCTTCTGTAGAATAAAACAATCTGTCCTGGTTGAGGTTTTTGGCTTGTTACACTAATGCTAGGTTTATACCCCATGTCACCAAAACCCCACCGAGCCATGGTGGCCAATGGCTGCACGTGACACTGATGGACACAAAAGACAATTTTGAGTGACACCTTGTTTTTTTTTTGCTGTTTTTTGGGCGGGGAGGGGGAGGGGGTTGTATCCAGGACAGATTTTTATTCACTGTAACATTTCTACTACTCACTGACAGCAAACAGATATTGAAAATGTGAGCATAGCTATAGCATAGCATTTAAGTATATTAGCAAACTGCATCCGTTTCATTCTACAATAAACGTAGTATTCTAATGTAATAGTGAGGGGCATTGCTGAGGGGATTGACAACTGGGGTTCCTGTGTAGCATGTGGGATACATTTTATATATTTTCACTTAAAATCCATTGACGGAAACATATAGCATCTTCTGTGTCATGCAGTTCTCCAACATCTGTAGAACCAATGGGTACAATGACCCCCCCTACTGCAACCACATTGCAACAGAAGTCTAGCTCCGCGCCGCCACCTTGTGGTCACTGTAAATATGACATGCTGTGCACAGATGAAATGACACAAGATAAGATTATATTGCATAGTATTTATTCCCATATGAGCAGTTATTGTACAATCAGCTTTTTATGCATATCAGAAATTGCATCTAAAAAGAGCGCTGGAGAGGTTGTGAAGGTGAGTGCTTTGTCTCTCCGGAGCAGGGCTGGAGGGTCTGGACTTGGGATAACTGGAGTGGGGAGGGGGGGTTGCTTAAATCCTTTAATATATAGAATTCTCCCCTCCCCCCCTAAAGCTGGAACCACATTCCTGAGTCAGGGGGGCAGTTTAATCCCCGCAAACCCCTCTACCCCTAATGCATTGTATAAAGACACTGAGCATCTCTACGCACTTTCAGCCCCTGATAGATGAACATGCCGCGCTGTATGGTGAGAATGAGTATCTCTATACACTCCTAGCCCCTGGTAGTAAAACATGCTGCCCTGCCATGTGATGGGTCTGCTTATATCTATACACCACCGCCCCCCCCCCCCCATTCTAAACAGACTGCACTGTACAATAATGCAGGCTACCTTTATGCACTAGCTTGAGAATAAGCATGCTGCGCTGTATAACGGCGCCGAGTGCCACCTAAAAATGCCATAGCCATCTGAAAAGAAGAACATGCCGCGTTGTATAATGGTACTGAGTATCTACATACAACTCCTTGGGTCTGGTCACGCCCCCGCGTAACAATACTGAGTATCCCTAACGTGTAGCCCTTTTCACTTTCGAAGAAAAAAATTGGGGAGCGCAAATGAATTGCAACGTGGGGAACCCTTGCCTGGTCTGCCCTGTCAACGTTGTGCTGTGCCCTGTGGCCTGGAAGACTATCCTTACCCAGGTGGAGGGTGACTCCTATTGCTGTTTGTCGACAGACAGAGAGATATAAAGTTGGGGGAGGAGGGGGGGGCTCCCTTAATGTTGCGGTAGAGTGTGTAGACATACTCAGTACTGATATACATCTGAGACGCAAAGCACTTTGCAGCTGGGAAAGAAGGAGAAGGTTGAGTGTCATCCATTTTTTTTTTCCAGTCTGATTTAGTAAAAAGGTCCCCCCCCCCCACTGGGGTTCCATTGGGTAAAGGGGGGAGAGGAGCAGGTGAATTTGAATGATGGGAAGAAGAGAGGGGGGCAACTCTGTCCTCTTCCCCAATGTCATCTCATGCATATTACTTTGTAACATGCAGGGTGCAAATCTTCATGCCGTGAGCATACAGGGGGGTGAGCGTCTTGCTTCGGACTTTGGAGGGGGAGGGACCCCTCTGTGATTCATTCTTCCAGGAGGGGAGATGCCTGCTAATAGATGAGCGAGGAGAAATTCGGTTCCGATTCGTTTTTTTTTTTCTGTGGGGTGCAGTAAATGGCAGTCGGGTTGGCTTCAATAGCTTGTACTTGAAGTGTAGTTCTGGGGAAAGAGAGAAAAAGAAAAAGGAATTCTTCTGTTAATATCAAGGGTTAATCACCCGGATACATCAGATACCTAGAAAAAACAGGTTTTAGGCAATATGGCTGCTGCTGGGATTCTCATCCAGATTTGTTAAAGGGGTTATCTGACCAATTTAAAAAAAAAAAAAGCTCACAATGGTGTAAAATAATAAAATAAATCATTATCGCGATCCTTTCCGACGCTTTCTTGACTTTCCAATCAGTCAGTCAGTCGCTGGCTTAGGGCGGGACATTGCTGCAGCCTGTGATTGGTTGAGTGGTGATTTCCTGGGTCGAGAGGGAACAGGAAGTGGAGATTGGGGCAGGACCAGAAAGCATCGGAACCAGAGCAGCGGAGGATCGGTGACTTATTGGGCCAATTGGCCATTGAGGAGTCTGAGGGACAACTCCTTTGGATCCTGTAATGGACATATTGGTTGTCATCCGGCTTTTCCACAAATAGATATACCTAAGAAAAAGTTCAATGGAACAACCTGACAGAACAGGATGATTCTGGAGAAATAGGGGCGGACTGACCTGGCATTAGGGCCGTGCCTGAGGGCTGCTGGCCAGTGATGGCCGATGGTTCCTTTAATGACTACTTGAACATGAAAGGGGTTTTCCAGGAATATAACATTGATGACCGATCCTCAGGATAGGTCATCAATAGCTCATTGGTGGGGGTCCAACTCCCAGCACCCCCACCAATCAGCTGTTTGAAGAGTGAGGGCTCCAGTGAGGGCTGTGGCCTCTTTCTTGGCCAATTAAGTCACCTTCATTGGGCACATGGCCTAGACGCAATTCAGTCTCATTAAAGGGAAAGGGTCTGGACTGCAATACCAAGCACGGCCAGTATCCAATGAGCGGCGTTGTGCTTGCTATACTGTGAGGAGGCCGCGGTGCTCCGCTTCTTCAAACCGCTAATTTCCAGGGGTGCTGGGAGTAGGAATCAGATACCAATCAGATATTGATGACTTGTCCTGAGGATAGATCATTAATATCGTACTGTTGGAAAGCCCCTTTATACCCAAGCATCTAAACACTCTAGTGGCTGGTAATGGGGCCCATGGTATTGAATGCCTGCTAGCCCAGACCAACCTCCGTCCACCCCAGCTGGGAAAGCTGGGTGACCACCACCTTGTGTCCTTCGGTGGCAGCCATTGTTTGTCACACGGCTTTTCCAGCCGCGAATAATAAGTAAGAAAAGGTTCAACGGAATACTTAACAATTGGACAGAAGAAGACGACTCAAGGATTAGCATTTACTAGGCTTTTATGCTTTCTGTGTGTTAGCTACGGAGAAATCTGTGCCTGGGAGCCGCGATTAGCAAGACGTGATCCCTCGGGTGGCAGAGCCTGGCGCATATATTTAGCTGGATGGGCCAGAATTAGAGCGGGTATTGTCTGAGTGTAATGGCAGCAGTGACATGCAGCGGAGATGGCATTGTGTTCTCTTTATACTAATTAATCCCGTTCTGCCTCTCATGTCCTTATTCTGTCCAAACTCTGGTCCCAGACGCGTCCTTCATTACGCTCTCTCTAGTACAATGTCGCTGCAAATTAACCCCCTCCAGGCCTATTGTGACTGTCCAGCTGTATTATATACCAGTGATAACGCCATGGAAATATGCCGTTCTCTTCTTTGTGCCGCCCAAAAGAAAACCTCTACCAAGAATTTGACCTATGCAACTCCTATTGCTTCCTCTAGTGTGCATATTGTAAGGCTCCGTTCATTGGGTGTCCATTAGGGTCCATTCACACGTCAGTATTTTTACCTTTCCAGATAAAAGTTCAGTTTTTTTGCGGATCCGTTTTTCTGTACAACCTTCCGTTTTTGTACTAAAGTGCATCCAAATCCGTTCCGTGTTTCCGTTGTGCTTGTCTCAAAACAGAAAGCACATGGCACAGGGGCTGGGTTAAATTTTTTTTTTGTTTCCTGTAAACGGATCCGCAAAATCGGATGACATTCGGATGGTTTTGTGCATGTCATCCGCATTTTTGCGGATCCATTGACTTGAATGGACAACGGACCCGAAAAAAGGACAGAAAGTAGGACAAGCTTAATTTTTTTTTAGGATCCGCATCCTGGAAAATAGGGAAACGGAACGGATTCCGTGATTCGGACAGCACCATGATTGGTGTCCGCATTTTTGCGGAGGCAATTGAAATTAATGGATCCAGAAAAACATTCTGATTTAATTCGGAATGGAAACGGAGTGTTAAAACGGATGTGTGAATGGACCCTTATAGTGACAAACAGAACAGAAGGGCCTGGTGTTTGTTTTCCCTTTTCCATGACCCTTGGGTAGTCCAGCAAAAGGAACAGGACCCACAAGCGGCGTCTATGGCATGTCCAGTATACATCTGGCACCAGCATTGCCTATACTCCCTTCTTTGAGGATAAATGGAGAAGTGCCTCTCTCCATTCACTTTCATGTTAGCCATGAAAACGGCCCCTGTGCTGGAGGTTGGTGTAGGTCGCATCTATCTATCAGACACTTATGATATAACTTTCCACAAATATCTAAGATGTTAATACGACATTATGCATGGCTAGCTGTGGCCTTCTCACAGCTAAAGCGCCGTACATTGTATAGTGGCTGTGCCTGGTATTGCAGCCCAGGCCCATTCACTTGAATGGGACTGAGCTATGCATCAGCCATGTGATTAATGAATGTGATGTTGCAGCGCCCCTCTGCAGAACAGCAGTGCACTGCAACACTGCAAAGAGTTAAAAATGTACATTTATGTAAAAACTGCATTTTTATATGTGTATACACGAGATGTTCACAGCTACTTCTACTCTGTATGGAGAGGAGGGGTCATTCAAAACATTCTAGCTCAGTGCAGTCTAGTGCAAGGTATAGAAGATTGCACAAGCAGCTGACACGGAAGCTAGCCTGAAAAAGGAACCAGCCAGAGCCGGGCCAGAAAAAGAACAAGTATCCATGGGAGAAGCAGGCCAGACGGAAGGGGGTAGCGTAAAGTTAAAGTCATTGGAGAATTTCTGTTGTCCTGAGACCTCTAAGTCTCCATCTCCATATCGTCAGGAGTTTGCCTCTGGTGCCTGGGTACATTGCCCACATCCTACAGTGGAAGTGTGGACTTGCAACCTGTTCAAAAAGGTGCAGAGCTTAGTCTGATGGGTCTGCCCTCTTGGTTGCATTGCTTTGCAAGGTGTATTACATTCCATGCCTGGATGCTTAAGTACAAGCCAGATAGAGAAGTGCAGTATCAGGAAGATTGCTCAAATCCGACACTTTAGCCTATCAACTACCTGTGCAGCTGTGAAACTCGTAACATCTGTGAAAGCGAATTTTGTGTACCAACTGACAGTCCGTGCATGCTAAGAACTGTCCTGATGTGTCTGCATTTGAATTCTTCAGTAAAGAACTGAGGGGGCACATATCTGGCCATAACTACTGTGAAGGGGGCATCTCTGGGGATAGCCACTGTGAAAGGGTCAGCACGGTGGCTCAGTGGTTAGCACTGGTGCCTTGCAGGGCTGGGGTCCTATGTTTGAATCTGACCAAGGACAACATCTGCATGGAGTTTGTATGATCTCCCTCTATTTGTGTGGGTTTCCTTTGGGCACTCCGGTTTCCTCCCATTCTCCAAAGACATACTGATAGGGAACCAATATCGTGAGCCCCACTGGGGACACTGTGTCGGTAATGTCTGTAAAGAGCTACGGAATATGTCAGAGTTATATAAGTGCTTAAAATAAATAAATAGCTACTGTGAAGGGGGTACATCTAGGCATAACTACTGTGAAAAGGGCACAATGTGGGCATAGCTATTGTGAAGGGGCACATTGTGGGCATTACTATTGGAAGGAGGCACAATGTGGGTATTAGTACTGTGTGCTGGCACAAAGGGGGAATAATTACTATGTAGGGGCATTAAAGGGACTGGGTGTGTATAATTATTTTTTGGGCGGAGTTAGAGGAATGCGCTGCACATATTGTCCCTCTTTCTATTTTCCAAAAGTTGGGAGGTATACTATACTGTTTAATACTGTGTACCTGCATTTTATATGTTTGCCTTGTTATATATCCTATTTATTTGCACTGTGTTTGCACAGCATTGTGGAACGGGTTAATGAATACTGAGAGACTTTTGGTACCTTCTAGCTAATAATGAGAAGCTAGTAATTTTCCACAGTTACCATAAGGTTAAAAGAAGAGCTTGTTTTGGAGGGGAAACCCCAGAATTGTTTACCACCAAAAGCAAACAGACTGACCTTTTGGATGTCTGGTTTAGCCCTGTTATTATGTCTGAAAACCAGTTTTTGTCTGGAAAAACTGCTTTGTTATTGCCAATGAGTATCATTGAAGCTCTAATGTAAGTCGAGAATATGAGAGACGGGAATTGTAACATTGTATTTGCTTGTTCTGAGTTTCTCCTCTCCCCCGTCCCACTAGAAGGTTGTAGTTCAGCTAGAAACTGTATATAAGGAGAACAGTTAGAGCTCCTAGTGTTTGTAGTTAGGGATCAGTGCTTAGAAGAATAGACTCGTGCCAGACTGCATGAGTGACCAGAAGAAGATGCTGAGATGTTGGTGCTGAGCCCTCCTTTGACCAAGGAGCCAGCCGGACTGCTGAGCCACAGACTGTGGGCCTCCAGCCTTTGACCAGGGTACCGGCCTGTGCGACCACACAGGTTGTAGACCCTTAAGGCCAGCACTGGTATTTATCACCATTTAACTCTTCAGGGTAGTTATATGTGGCTATATGGTGTGACTGTACAGCAGTATTCATCAGTTGTTACCGTCTATGTTCTCAGGTGCACAACTATGCAACACTGAAAGAGGATGCAGACACTGACGCTCGTCATAGGTCTATATTTATCTGCTCGGCCCTGAAGGTGTCACATAGCATGGCTCCCGTGTGATCTGTGGTGGGGGGGCAGGCCAGGTCTAGTCCCTGATTGGACACGACGGAGAGTAAAGGGCACACACAGATTATCAGAGGATAAATCACGACTACAGGGGAAAAAGTGACATCAACAAGGCTGCAAATCGAGAGGCCCAAGTATATCAGAGCACGCATATCTGTGTATATTTAGACCAGGATCCTACGTGAAATCAGAAAGGGGAACATGAGCACTGGAACATTCATATTCAATTCTACTGGAGTTAAGGTCATTTCTGAACAGACCAGCAGCATGTTAAAGTGACATGCTTTTTACAAAGACCCCTCTAAAGAGGACCTGTCAGCAGGGGCATTCCTATTAAACCAGGCATGCGGCCTGGTAGGGTAGATCCTGCTGAATAAAATGATACCTGGATGGCAAAAATCTGTTGCCCCATTTTAGTGAAAATTGAGTTTAATGCCATATACAAATTTGGATTTTAGTCAGCAGAGGGGCGTGCTTTGCTTTCCTGCTTTAGCCACGCCCTTCTCCCCTTCTTTCGGGGAACTGAGGCCCTAATTTTCTTATAGACTTAAGCTTTGTTTTCTCTAGAACCCTGCAAAGGATTTTCGCCATCCATGTATTGTTTTAATCAGCAGGAACAACCCTGCATCATGCACTATGGGCACTTTCACACTTGCGTTAAAGTTTTCCGGTATTGAGTTCCATCCTAGGTGCTCAATACCGGAAAAAAAAAAGCTTCAGTTTTATCCTAATGCATTCTGAATGGAGAGAAATCCGTTCAGGATGCATCAGGATGTCTTCAGTTCAGTCACTCTTACGGTATTTGGCCGGAAAAATTCCGGAACACTTGCCGGAGTGCCGGATCCGGCATTATTTTCCTATGAAATGTATTACTGCTGGATCCAGCACCAAGTGTTCTGGCAAAATGGATCCGGTTTTACGGTCTGCATCGGAGAGACGGATCCGGTGTTTCAATGCATGTGTTAGACGGATCCGCATCCGGATCCGTCTACATATGCTTTCCGTTTGCACATGGATTTCCGGATATGACAGGCAGTTCCGGCGCTAGAACTGCCTGCCGGATCCTCACAACGGAAGTGTGAAAGTACCCTATGCCTGGTTTAATCAGACTGATCCTGCTGACAGATGCACATAATGGCTATGTAGATAGGAAGCGCTAGGGGAAAAATTCGGATCCGAATCAGGATCAATCACATAAGGCCTCTTTCACTCGAACGTTTTTTTTGCGAGTGTACGGGCTGTTTTTTGCATTCCGTATACAGAACCATTAATTTCAATGGGTCCGTATTTCTGTTCCGTTCAAAGATAGAACATGTCCTATTATTGTCCGGATCACGGACAAGGATAGAACTGTTCTATTAGGGGCCAGATGTTCCGTAAAAAAACGAATGCACACGGATGTCATTCGTTTTTTTGCGGATCCATTTTGCGACCTAAAAGTAATAAACTGCACCTCATGTGATTGGCTTGAAAGCTGCACATTTTGAGGGCGGTTCCTGCAATCATGGTGAGAAGCGTCAACCTCCAGCCAACTAGTACCCTGTTCTGTACTGATAAGGGGCAATAACCCTAAAAACAGCGTGTCTAGCTGGGTGTCTCTATGCTGGCGGTTTTCAGAATTTGCATATTTTCCCATACATCTCGATGTCCTCAATGAGAAACAGTAACCCCCCATGATCTTCACTTGGGGCAAATATATATTTCACTACTTAAGCCCTGCAACTGAATACCCTGGCCAAGGCAGATACAATTGCACCCTTGATGGCACCAAGCCCACCCTACGAAAACATTGTCTTCAGGATCAGTACTAGGTCTTCAGATAGCTCTTCTTTCATTATTACAGAACACGACATTATAATTTTATGACTAGTTTTTACCAGGGATGCACCTAGCCTTTCTGCTGCCTGAGGTGAAAACTGAAATGGCGCCCCACCCCACCCCCAATGCCAATTTGTTAACCTAACCCACAATGAATGCGCTCATTGCCCATAGCCCTTCGGCTGCCCCCCTCTTTACTCTACCTGGTGCTGCCTGAGGCGATCTCCTCACCTGGCCTCATTGGTGGCACGCCCCTGGTTTTTACACTCAGTAGTCAGAACTGGGGCTATGCTGGGTCCAGTGACACCTGGCATCCATCCCTACAGTCAAATGATCACCAAATTCGGCACCCGGCTTTCAAACGAGAACACCTGGCCATCTAATTTTGGAAACAATGATCGGCATATTGGATTTCAACATGCCTGATCCTTTTCTTCTCAATAGAGATAAGCAGCCACCAGGGGTGTCTATTCTCTCCATTCACGTCCCGGATCAACGCAGCATGCATAGGTGTGGGGGCGTCAGGAGATACAGCTGTCAGCTATTGAATTTGTATGGCCGTCCTTTAATACCCAATTACCTCTTCTATATATGCGTGTATGTGCAGAAATGATAGAAAACTTTTGTACTCTGGGTGCACTTAAGAGGGGGCATTATTCATACTGGGGGCCATTTGATGAACAGGGCCACTCTGGGGGGCATTATGTATACTCAGGGCACTGAAGGGGAATAAAAAAAAAAAAAAGCCTATGAAATCCATCTGTTTTTAATGGCTGGTAAAAAAAGGATGCAAAGCGGCCATTAAAAACTGATAGATGGCCAGGAAATGGATGCACACACTGATGCAAACTGGCCATGAAAAACAGACAGTAAGGCTACATGCACACGACCGTTGCCTGCCTCCGCGTCCGCTCCTCCTTGAAATTTTGCGTCCGTCGAAAAAAATGGACGACGGACCGTTTTATTTGACGGATCCGATTTTTATGGCAGATCCATTATAAAAATGCCTATCCTTGTCCGCAAACGTGAAAAAAATAGGACATGCACTGATCACGGATGCGGAACAAAAACGGTTGACCATCCGCATTTTTTGACGGACCCATTGAAATGAATGGGGAAGCATCCTATCCGTGAAAAAAAACGGAACGGACGCGGAAACAAACAACGGTCGTGTGCATGTAGCCTAAGGGACAGATACCGCTTAATAAATTATGCACATCTCTGGCAGTCCGTGTGCCAGAAACTGGTCTATGCCAGCTAGGGGCTGGCGCAGACTTAAGCTATAACTTATGCCAGTTTCTGACTGGCCCATTGAATGGCTCTATACATATAAAACTATGCATTAAATGAATCTTTAATGAGGTGACAATTTCCCTGTAAAGTCAGCTCTCTAGACATATGTCCTGCGAGACAGAGGTGCCCTTGAGCAGTGAGCCCCTGGGCAGCTGCCAGTTTGGTCCTATTATTATAACAGATCTGTTAGAGCTATTGGTCTGTCTGGATATCCCTACCTCTCAAATTTCTCTTCTCCTCTGAACATAAATCCCCTATAGCCTCAAGTCATTACATGCACATGACCGAACATTGCAATGGCCGCTCTCATTGTGCACGTTCTGCTGGTGGAAAGCAATATGGCACCAGACAGAAGGACCAAACTGGTATTCCAAGAATTCAGCTCCAAACTGTCCTGCATAGCTGAGCCAGCCATAAACCGTGAGCCCAAGGGCAGCTGCCAGCTCTATAGTTGGATGGTCCTTTGTGTTAGGCACTGCCCAGTACCTATGAAGCTTTTACAGAATATCCTCTCCCGTGAAGCTTTAGCGGAAATTCAGATACAGCGTACTTGCTGCGGATTCGCACTGCAGATTTTGCACCGCAAATCTAAATAAACTACAGTACCCTACATGTTAATGTATAGGGGGAAAAATCTGCAGCACAGTCCATGGAATCAACACAGATTTGGATATATTGACAACTTGGTGTTCTTATCAAAGGGGTGTGTCCCTACACAGTCTGGCACAGACATTGGGGGCATATCACTAGGACGGAGCCCGCAAAGTAAAGAGCATGTACGGCCGCCCTCCATTTATTTCTATGGGAGCGACGGCTCGGCTATTTCTGTCAGCCCCATAGAAGTGAGATAGAGCGTTGACCGCACTTGCGCGGTGTGCTTCCCATTCATTTCAATGAGATTACCGAAAATGTCTGAGCGCACTGCTCGGCTATTTTCGGCGCTCCCATGGGTATAAATGGAGGGCTGCTCCATATGCACAGTGCGCCCTCTGAGACTTTCCAGACTCCGCTCTAAAGATAGACATTAGGGGCATATCTAAGCGACAGGCCCCCATTGTCTGAGGTGAGAAACCCCTTGAACTGCTCATTTGCATATGGATTAAGCAGAAGATGGTTATATGAGGCTGCTCGTGGATTGTAAGAGACATCATCAAAGTTGGTGGCTGCTCGGACAATGAAAGAGTCAAATAACAGTCTTTACATGGATCCCATACAGGAAAGTGTCAGAAGTTAGAAGATACATGTAGCACAGAGAAGATGGAACAGAATGGATGAAGGGATTATGCAAGGAAGGACTGTCAGGGGTGCAGGATTTAGGCAAGACAAGCAGGATGAGTGGAGATGACAGACCAAGAGAAAATATGAGAAGGAAAGAGAAAATCTTGTTAGGAAAGAGTGCCCGCTTTAATAAAAGTCAAGATGACGAATGCACGGAAGATCCATGAAAGTAGAATGCAATAATATCCTAAATACATGGGGTGGTCTGCTAAACTGATCAGTGATCAACTGTAATCTCTGGTAAATGTTCAACTTCTCTGCAGCGCCACCACAGGGGAAATGAAGGATTACACAGTGCCCATTCATATCAATGGGTTATCTGTGTCATGCAAGACAGGACAGGTCCTCCAGAGTAAGAGACACTCTTTGTAACCACTCTCCACTCGAGTGATGAGATGAGGAAACTAAACAGAGGCCTACCCCTATTATCTCAGAATTCACTGATAGGGTATATGACAAGGGGTTTTCCAAACTGGACAACCCATTTAGACTAAGAAGGAACTAAACCCGTAAGCTTTAATAGTAGGACTACCCAATAAAATGTTCTTACCCAGTATGTAACAGGGCCCCTATATAATACTGGTGAGGTAGAGGGATCTTTTGGCCAACCCAAGGAACCAGGTCTCGGAACCTCGTATAGCTATGCCCATGTTGGTACCCCTGGGCTTTATTCAAACTCTTCATGGTGCTCTTGCTGTTAGCTAGTGTTAATAACTTATTAATGAAGTCATTAAAATGTCCATTATAGAAGAGGAACACATGGGAGACAGTCTATGACAACATCCATGTTTTGGGTGCTGATGTAGGGTATCACATTATTGAGACCTAAGATGCGGGTGAATTGTTTGATAATCTTGTCATTTAGATTATGATTGGAGTAAATCATGGATCCAGGTTAGGCTATTCTTAGGGATGAATTATGGAGGTCCTGGTTAGTGTTGCTTTTTGTTATGATGATACCTGGCATTGACCTTATAGACATTTATTACCTGGGTGTTTCCCATTATTTTGGGCGTCCCAGATTTGTGGTCTCACTGCTGCACCCGTTTTGTGCCGGCTCTTTTCACAATCTGTGCCCCTTTCCTCCCGTCTCCGACCTCTGATCTCAAAGAGTCAAATTCGTCCTCTGCCTGCCAGGGGCAGCCCGGGGAAGGGGACATGAGGTCAGGGGTGGACATAGGCATTTAATGACACACGGGGACGACAGAGGTAAACAAGGGACCAAGGACACAGAAGGGTAAAGCAACGATGAAATGGGATGGAGAAAAATAGAACAAATGAAAATTCTTAGGGACATGAACATTTCGAAGACCGAAAAACAGAAACAAGAGACAGAGAGAATCTGTGTGTTGCTAATAGAGCAGAATTGTATTGCATATCTTGTACTGATAGTGAGTTACAACCTCTATTTTGCTCCAGAGCTACATTCATAATTCTACTGGTTGTCATTGGAAACAGCTGAGCTTGAATAATGGGACAGTTATTTTCCAGATTGCACTATAGATCCTGCTATAAAGCCTACACTATCCAGAATATAAAACACCAGTGAAAACACTAAGCCAGCAAGGGATGCTGGGATATTTCAGCTCTGAAGTCTGCAGAATTCAGCAAGCAGCTCTAAAATGTTATACATCTGTAGAACAGGATGGGTAGATGATAGCTACTGTAATGTGATCAGCGCCGATGGTGAGTATACAGGAACATAGTACACATCAGTCCCGTTCTCCTTTCTCTTCCTTTAGCTCACTATCACAGTAGTGCAGCGAACAGAGAAATGTATACAGCTGCTAGCAATCAGTGCTGGCAACAAGTCAGTTAGTCTGGGACACTTCAGATATAGGACAGAAGAGTAAGGATAGTAATTAGCAGACCAGCTATCAGAGCCGCCGGCAAATCAGACAGGCAGGAACAAGTCACACATATGTAGTCAGGCAGGGGCTGGCCTAGGGAGAGAAGAGGTAAGCTGAGAAGCCTGCCTCTGTATTTACACAAAAAAAGAGAAAATGTTCTCTAAATTGGCTTTCTGGGAAAACTCATGGATGCCTATTATGTATGGTTGGTAAAAGTCTAACCTCGAATCTTAAACCAGCAGGACATTTAGTCCCATCTTATTTTTAAAAATAATTTTGAATCCAGGACAAGCCTTATCCTATGTCACATTTTTGGAGACCACAATAGAGTATAATTCGTATCATGAAACTTTCCCGTTTGTTATACAAATGACTATTTTAGCAAAGTTGTCCAACTATGGCTGTTAAAGGGGTTTTCCACTATTTAGATAACGATGAACTATTCTTTGGATCAATATCAGTTCAGTGGAGGGCTGACCCCCAACACCCCAGCTGGAAACAAAATACTGGACAGAATCGGAAGCAGAAGGCGCCATCCTCTGTGTCATGGCTATGCAAGGGTTCTGCAGCTCAGCTCCCATTCAGCTTAAATCTGTGACATAAAATGACTGAGAAAAAAATGTCTGTACATCAATCACATCTGATAAAAGTAAAGTTGGTGAAGAGAAGAAGGGAAAGGGAGAAATATAGAAAAAAGAAGAATAATATAAGGACCCCATACCTCTCGATGCAGTACTGCGTACTTCAGGTAATTGGGAGTCTCACTCTCAAGCTCTTCAGGCTCTTGCAATGTTCCTTCAATGATCAAGTCTTCATTGTCCCCCAAATCTGTGGACCCTGGTGGCCCCACCCTTCGCAGGACCTTCCGAACTGTCTGTAGGTGATATCAGAAATCAAGATCATGTTAATGGAAAGGTATACAGGTGATGGTCCATCTAAAAAAAAAAAAAAAGAATGACAGATGAAAGGCTGTAGTTTTACCCGTTAAAGGTTTTTTTTCCAGTGGGGGTCCGACACCTAGCAGCACCAACATTCAGCTGTTCTAAGAGGCTGCAGTGGTCCATTTAGTGTTTCCATTGTCAAAGGGGTGTGCTCCTTTGCAGTCTGATTGTCAGCATTGCTGACATTTCAGACTGTGTGAGAACAGATCACCAACAGTTAACACCCAATGAGTTGGAGGAACACATGAGGGCAAAATCAGACTACACAAAGTTTGTTTGTAGTCTGTTACCATGGAGACACAGCGGGCTGCATAGCAGCTGTATAACAATACGTTGCTTCAGTTTGTATTATGGATGCATTAGAACAATAAACTGGTTGTAAAGTTATACCTAGCTATGTATCTAAGATTTTAGGGGACATTGTACTTCTTAATCGGGGGTTGATGTAAAATTTGTCCTAACACAAAAGTTATTGTCCGATAAATATCATCTAGTTATATGTATATGCAATAAACTCTGCACTGTCCGGGCAGCCCCTTGCATAAGGGGTTATTGTGACATTAAGTGTAGTTATGTGTAAGGGTCCATTCACACGTCCGCAGAATGGGTCCAGACCCATTCATTTTTCAATGGGGCCGGAATGGATGCGGACAGCACACTATGTGCTGTCCGCATCCGCATTTCCGGATCCTCATTTCCGCATTTCCGGAAAAGTTAACGCCTGTGCTTTGGCTATAGACTTTCCTGCATTTTGTTTGGGGCAATCAACCTCAAGTCCCTCATGATATTAAAAAGATAGACTGGCCGTCCGAGGCTACTGTGGAAATACAGAAATAGGAAGAGTATTTTCACCCCTTGGCAGAGTTGGGAAAACTGTATCTGTAAAGGGGACTCAGAGGGAAGCTTTATACTGTTTGAACTCCCTATACACAGCCTTGAGAAAACTACCTATGCAACACGTATAATAAGAAATGTGCCTATCTCTGCCATCACGTACATAGGGTACCTCTGAAGTTGCCAGTAAAATGGTTCCTCTGTTACATTGGCCTCATCATTGTGTGCTCCAGCACCTTCACAGCTACTGTATTGGCCAGTAATCTCACTGGGAGAGAACCCTGCCTTGCAACTCAAAACTCAAGTACGACAAGGGCACCCCACCTAGCACCAGCCAGGAGTCCCAAAGCTAGGGAGGGCCCCAAAGGGAGGAAAAGGTGCACCGTTCCCATCACTGCACGACCTAGGGCAGTGATGGCTAACCTCTGGCACTCCATATGGGGAGAAACTACAACTCCCAGCATGCTCCATCTGAGAGTTCTGAGAACAGCCAAGCTAGTGTGCATCTTGGGAGTCGTAGTTTTACCACAGTTGGAGTGCTGGAGGTTAGCCATCACAGGCCTAAAGAATGCAAGAGTGAGTGAGGACTTCCACCGTACTACTGCCACCATCATTGCCACTACCACCTGAGTTCGCTGCAGCTTCACAATGCATAAAAATACCAAGTCATTAGCTGGGAGACCAGAGTGTAGGTCGGATGCAATAAGATGCTACTCTGTTGATAAGTATGGTCTTCTGCGAAGCCAACAGAGCTGTCCTTGCAGGAAAAAAAATTAAAACTCAGCAGAAAAGTGAAGGTCCACATTATATGTCAGCAGGATCCATAAGGATTTGTTGGGATGCATGTGAAATAGGATCCACCATAGCTCTCATGGCTCCGATAAGTGGGAAAATATAGAATATAGCAATCCCAGCGATATAAAATCACCTCAATGAAGGCACTCAGCCAGCGCACTCACCTTCTTTGTTACTATGTTCCCTTGCTCATCTGTAAATTCTTCCTCTGTCACTTGCTCCCCTGGAAGGTCAGACATTTCATTCCCCTGGAAGTGGAAACATTACATAACTTAGATTATTATTTTCATCACTATTTCCAGATATTCTTATTACATATTGCATTTGCAGACATTCCTGATTACAAAGCCATATGGCCGAGCCCCATTATGTGAACCTTCAGAGTGATGGCGCTTGACCAGACTGAGCTGTAAATAGCTCAGGAGACCACGAGAGGTCAGTGAGTGCATGCAAGTGCTGTAGCTGGTTTCATCAGAGAGGGCCGTCATTTTACAGGCTGCCCCCATTCACAAAAATTCACATCGACTTCCCGGACTACAGAATATTGTCCTTTTCGGAGGCTAAACTACATTGTTTCCTGAAGACCAAAAATATTCCTCAGAGTATTTTTTGAGGAGTGTTTTAAGCCAAGGAGGATTTGTATTTTTTATTATACAATTTTGAGGAAGATAAAATGTATTAACTGTTATTACTTATTTTGGGCTGATAATGGGAAAAGAGCAGTCCTGCCATTGCTTTTTGCACTTTAGATTCACAACATTCACCGTGCGGCACAACTAGCGTATTTCTGCTATTCTGTGGGTCAGTACAATTACGGTAATACTAATGCAATTTTATGTGTTTTTTTACTATTGTTGCTGAATAATAGCACGTCTCATTATGTCGCTGCATTCCAAGAGCCAGAACGTATTCATTTTTATGCTGTTGTAGCTGTATATGCAGTTTTCATTGGTACCATTTTTTGGGGTACGTGGGACTTATTAACATTTATTTTTCCGGGCAGCGGTGAATAGGAAAAAAACTGTTCTGTATTTATTTTTGCATTTTTTATGTTGATCATTCGGCGGGATAAATACTGTTATCTGTAGCATATACACGATGTAGCAGGGGTAAGACTCAAACCCTTAACTCAAATTTCATTATCTCATCGCGTTATCTTGAAACAAAAGCCATTGAGAAGTAATTGCTTAACGCGTTTAGTTAACTTTAGTTTAGTTAACACATCTCATAAAACATGAGTGTTAACCCTACTACATCCGTAGGTTGTGGAAAGCAGGCTATGATATTATTTCTGGGTGTGTGTGCGTTTTTTACCACTTTTACAGATTTTTTTTTTAAATAACTTTAACTTCTCATTAACTTTATTCTTTTTTTTAATCCCACTAGGTGATATGGCTTTTATAATGCAGTGATATACCTTGTACACCAATGCATTATAGAGTTTCGCTGTACCAGTGACAGGCTGTCCATTAGACTGTGTTTGTGGCTCAAGTCATACAGCCATGTTAGGCCCCCAGCTGCCATGACACCATCAGCACCCTGTGATGTCTTCGTGGAGAGACTGAAAAGACTTGACAGGCTGTGTGAACTCCAGATCAAAGAAAGTCTCATGCTTAGAAACACGCAGTCCTATTATATAAATTATATATATACACAGGAGACTGCATCCTATACATTGTTATACAGACCAGAAAACAATTCTATTACATAAAAGATATATATTCGCCGGAAACTGCGTCCTATACACTGATATACAGACCGAAAAACAGTCCTATTATACACAGATATATATACTGTACACCAGAGACTGCGTCCTATACACTGATACACAGAGCAGAGAACAGTCCTATTATATAAATGATATATATACACCGGAGACTGTGTCCTATACACTGATATACAGACAAGAGAACAGTCCTATTATATAAATGATATATATACACCGGAGACTGTGTCCTATACACTGATATACAGACCAGAGAACAGTCCTATTATATAAATGATATATATACACCAAAGACTGCGTCCTATACACTGATATACAGACCAGAGAACAGTCCTATTATATAAATTATATATATATATATATATATATATATATATATATATGTACACACTGGAGACTGTGTCCTATACCCTCATATATAGACCAGTGAACAGTCCTATTATATAAATGATATATATACACAGGAGACTGCGTCCTATACACTGATATACAGACCAGTGAACAGTCCTATTATATAAATGATATATATACACAGGAGACTGCGTCCTATACACTGATATACAGACCAGAGAACAGTCCTATTATATAAATGATATATATACACTGGAGACTGTGTCCTATACACTGATATACAGACCAGAGAACAGTCCTATTATATAAATGATATATATACACCGGAGACTGCGTCCTATGCACTGATATACAGACCGGAGAATAGTCCTATTATATAAATGATATATATACACAAGAGACTGCGTCCTATACACTCATATACAGACCAGAGAACAGTCCACTGAGACTGTCCTATACACTGATATACAACAGAGAACAGTCTATTATATAAATGATATATATACACCGGAGACTGCGTCCTATGCACTGATATACAGACCGGAGAATAGTCCTATTATATAAATGATATATATACACAAGAGACTGCGTCCTATACACTCATATACAGACCAGAGAACAGTCCGATTATATAAATGATATATATACACCAGAGACTGTGTCCTATACAGTGATATACAGACCAGAGAACAGTCCTATTATATAAATGATATATATACACCGGAGACTGTGTCCTATACACTGATATACAGACCGGAGAACAGTCCCATTATATAAATGATATATAAACACCAGAGACTGTGTCCTATACACTGATATACAGACCGGAGAACAGTCCTATTATATAAATGATATATATACACAGGAGACTGTGTCCTATACAGTGATATACAGACCGGAGAACAGTCTTATTATATAAATGATATATATATACAGTGCAGACTGTGTCCTATACACTGATATACAGACCGGAGAACAGTCTTATTATATAAATGATATATATACACTGGATACTGTGTCCTATACACTGATATACAGACCGGAGAATAGTCCTATTATATAAATGATATATATACACCAGAGACTGTGTCCTATACACTGATATACAGACAGAAGAACAGTCCTATTATATAAATGATATATATACACCAGAGACTGTGTCCTATACACTGATATACAGACAGAAGAACAGTCCTATTATATAAATGATATATAAACACCAGAGACTGTGTCCTATACACTGATATACAGACCGCTGAACAGTCCTATTATATAAATGATATATATACACCGGAGACTGCGTCCTATACACTGATATACAGACAAGAGAACAGTCCTATTATATAAATGATATATATACACAGGAGACTGTGTCCTATACACTGATATATAGACCGGAGAATAGTCCTATTATATAAATGATATATATACACTGGAGACTGCGTCCTATACACTGATATACAGACCAGAGAACAGTCCTATTATATAAATGATATATATACACAGGAGACTGTGTCCTATACACTGATATATAGACCGGAGAATAGTCCTATTATATAAATGGCATATATACACCGACAGACCAGAGTACAGTCCCATTATATAAATGATATATGATATATATACAGCAGAGACTGTGTCCTATACACTCATATACAGACCGGAGAACAGTCCCATTATATAAATGAGATACTGTATATACACTGGAGACTGCCTTCTATACAGTTTAGTACAGACCAATATATATTTTAAAGATTTTGGCTCTTCAAAAATAGAATTTTTCTTAAAATATAATACTGTTCTGATGTATAATAATCTGTGATTCAGCCATTTTTAAGAACATACCGCATCCTTTTACCTTGACGATTACTCTCCGTCGTACCACCTTGGTGGTCAGAGTCTCCTCGTCATCGTCCACACCTCCTTCTCCCAGTTCCCGATCTAGCTCAGTATGGAGACGACGCAATACAAACTTTGCCGCTCCACGTACAATATGCACCACATTTTGGCAGCTGACTACGAAAAAGCCAATCAGGACTACACAGACCCCCAACTGTGTCAGGAAACCCCACATTCTGCCTCAGCTAATACTTCAACCTAGCAATGGAAAAAGATATCCTTGTGGAAAACTGTTTAAAAATCGTTATCTTGGTCTCACCCCCAGTTATAAGAAGACGTCTTCATACTTATACATATGCATAGCATGCCCTAACTATCCTAACAATATAGATGAAGTCCTACAAAATAACAGGGTAAAGCCAAAAGCCACTTGATTCTCTACTGTACGTGAGGTTTAAAAATAACTCGATCCTCTTCCCTGAGTCTATGGGTGTCAGGAAGATTTCAGGAAGATTTCCAGGTTTCATAAAGTTCTTTCAGACGGAATCCAAATATCGACCCTGAAATCTGCAGATGTTTTCCCCCATTCAGTTCTAGGGGCCGGGGGGAAGCCCCATATGAAAGCTCCAAGGTAGATGTCAGTCTGTGTCTATGTGAATGTCTCAGCTGTTTCATGGGAGGGTCTGAAATTGGACCGGGTGAGAAGTAAGGCGGAGGGACACTTAATAGCCCTCAAAATGGAAAAGGAGACAGGAAAGACAAGAGGGGGTGGGAGAGGGACACACTCTATAACCTCAGAGCTGTCCTGAAAGTCACCACAAGTCTGACATTTTCTCAGGTGTCTCCTGTATGTGTGAAATTTTAAATTTCAATAAGATATATCTTTTTTGTTATTTTATGCGTCACCCTGTCCCCAGGGTACGTACCTCTACCCGCATGCTCGAGCTGTACACGGTGCTCTTTTGTGTTACTCGTATCCTTGCACTTCCCTTAAATGTTGGGTGAAGCTCTTCATATGGCAAGGGAGCACCATTATCCTGGTGAGGAGATTGTCGAGGAGAAGAGGGCGAGGGGGCATCTGTGCTCCAGTCTAGTACCCTACAAAATGGAAAGACACATATATTCCATATTTACAGTTGTAAATGGTGTCTAGACTTGCAAGAACCCATTCGACCATCCTTGCAGTGCAATCTATAATCAGTATCGTCTTAATATTATGGATATTGTATGCAGGGGCGTAGCTAACGGCTCATGGGCCCTGGTGCAAGAGTTCAGCTTGGGCCCCCTTCCCTCAGTGCTTTGTGTGTCTTCTTATGCGGCACAAGGGTCTTTAGGCCCCCACAGGCTCCTGGGCCCGGTAGCGACTGCTACCTCTGCACCCCCTATAGCTACGCCCATGATTGTATGGATGGATTGCTTAAAGAAGCAGTTTTCTGTCAAACTGGGTATGGGCACCTTGGGGATCCAGGAGAACAACTACCAGGGTAGATGTCATACCCCTAATTTGGGCAGCCCTGTAGAATGAAGAGGCCACAGAAAACTGCCCGGACCTAAAGGAGGGCGAACAAAAGTTGTGCTGTGTTGGTAAAAGGTGAGAGGCTACCAAGAAGAGCACCACAGAAAAGATCTAAATGGGCCCTACATTAGGGTTTTGCCACACTGGATAGAAGGGTCTGGATCAAACAGCTGATTTGGTGCCAAGAATCAACCCCTCAGCAATCTAATATTGATGGCCTAGGCTATGGAAATGTTAAAACCGGATAAACCTTATGCTGTTTGTCCGAAAAGAGGCCCAGGTTCCCACCTCCTAGAAGTGAAGGATGGCCTCCCTCTCTCCAAGGGCTCCATACAAGTGCATGGTTAGGCTATATGGCATGTATACAATTAAGTATGGTAAGGGAGATGGAAAAAACAGGAGAACACCAAGAGACTCAATGGCATTGAGAGCAATGGTCACACTGTGGAGATCCCTATGTTGCAGAGGTCACGCTAAGTAGACTTACCTCTCTACTTTACCACCTGTCACTCTGCACGCTGTGGGGGTCTCGGTGATCCGGGCTTGGACCCGCTCTGGTCCTGCAATGAGACACATGTACAGATTGTTTAGGTATCATTATCCATCCCCTCACTCTCTTTGGTTTTCTCCCACCACAATCTTTAACCTCTGACCTCCAGCTTCAGTTTCCTCCTCATCCAGATCAGGGGAGCCCGAAGACGGACGTGGCTGGGCATCCCACTCATCCTCAGCTTTGCTGCAATCCAGGGATGAGTCTTCAGGAGCCACGAGGGATGGGGACAGGCCAGAGGCCCAGAGAGGAAGATCAGGCAAGTCAAGCACCCCGTCTGGCTCGGCTGTTGCCATAGGTACTCCATCCAAAATGGAAGCTTCACTCCAGTACGGCTCCAGTCTCAATGGGGAGGGTAGGGAGTAGTTGAGAGAGGCCGGGGAAAGCAGCTCATCCTGCGTCAAGGGGTTACCTATGGGAGGGTAGGATGGGGAAGGGGATGTCACACTCACTCACTCGAAATACAAGAAGATACAGCTATATCCCATCTGCCTCCCACATCTATATAATATTTGCAGTCCAATGGCTATCCTATCAACGTTTTAAAGAGCATTGGTCCCTAGAATAAAAATAATCAGCAGTAAATTGGGACCAGTTGTCTTCTGTCTTTTCGGCCATTTTCATTAAATTTGGGATGGTGGATGACAACCCATATGGTCCACCGCTACACGTACTTTTAACCATCTTTTCCATAGCTCTGAAAGGCTGATCAACCTAGCTGTGCAGGTATGCAGGACATAGCAAGGCGACCAGGAGAATGAGACCTGTGGTGTTTTTGTGGACATTTGTTGTGATTTTAGTGGGCATGCTTTTTAAAGGTTTATTCCACCTTTTAGAAATGGATGACCTATCATCCAGATAGGTCATCAATATCAGATCAGCGGGGGTCCGACAAATGGTACTTAACTGTCCGATGCTGGAAACAAAACAGTGGACAGAGCTGGAAGCAAAAGGCTTCGTCCATTGTGTAGTAGCTGTGTCGGGGTACTGCAGCTTAGCTCCCATTCAGCTGATCGGTCAGGGTGCTGGGTGTTTCGGACCCCCACTGATCTGATATTGATGACCTATCCAGAGGAGGAGTCATCAATATCTAATAGTTGGAATCACATGTATGATAAACCAATGAGAGTAATGCCCATTAATCCAAACTGGAACTCCCCTTTAAATGTAACATAAATCTTATTTCAATATTTCATCGCTTTCCAATTGTTTGAACGCAAACTATTCTGGTTGCCTCGTCTATGTATATACTGTTTGTTGGCGTGTTGACAATAACCTTAGACGGGTCCTATATCTGTAAGTTGATCACAGCTTGCCTTGCTGCTGGGACCCCCAGCGATCAGTTGTGATCTGTGGATCAATGAAGGGCTGTATTTCCCTGCAGTGCCTCCGCAGGAGGAATGAAGTATTACATAGTTCTCACTGTAATCAGAGTGGATGTGGATGTGTTTGGTGCTCAAATATATACATGTACATGTCCTTGTACCTAGCCATGGCAACCAGACTGGAAGCATCAATTGACTGTATTCAATGCGAAATAGAAATAAGGTTTGTATTACCAAGAATAAACTTTTAGGTATAAGAACTTTTTACTCCCTTTAATGAATTTTCTAGCTTTATGGTCACGAGGACAACATGCAGGCAAAAGGTCAGGGGTACAGTTAATGTTCATTATCCCTATGGTAGGGGTAACTGCTTACAGTGAGATATATTAGGGTCAGTTCCCAATATAGAGTGGATGATACTGAATGTGCAGGTCTTGTCACCACACGGTTACTCAGCTGTCTGAGCCATCAACCATGACAGCCACCCAGCCACGTGTCACACCCTGTCTGCTGTTTTTAGAAAGATGAGACACACCCCCCCCCCCCCCTTCTCCAGAACTGGGAGGAAGAATCCCACCATCTGCTGCCTTTTCTGATGCACATTATGTAGACATCAAAATAACAGCTCTAACCCAAGACATACAACCGCTATATAACTAGCTGGCACAACACCCCTGTCATCGTGCCAAAGCATTGCAAATTACAACATATAAGTACCGGCTTACACTGTCACAAGTACACCACAACACGCACTGACACCCATGCAGGGGCGGACTGGGAACTTAAAGTGGCCCTGGAAAAATAAATTAAAAGTGGTTCCATGGCAGGGCCAACACAAGCAGGCAGTGCCAGCAATATCATATTGCGGCACATTATACCACCCAAACAGAGCCAAATACCACAGTCTATCACAAAATACTGCCAGCAGCACAAAATACATCCCCAAAAACTTCCACTAGCCGGCTGTGAGGAGGGCTCAGGCAGCCCCCTGGGCATCGGCCCACCAGGAAATTTCCCTGTAAGGTCTACGGCCAGTCTGCCCGTGCACGCATGCAAACATGGACACAGATATAGAGAACACAAAGGCCCCCGCTCTACTGACTATTCCACCAGGAAACTGATCTCTATGTAGATGTGCTAAACCTAAGATTGTATGTTCAGTGACCACTTTTTCTATTACTTTTGTGAATAAAATAAAAGCAAAGAAAATTGTTGATTTGTGAACATAAATAGCATAGTTTGAATATCCTAGATTCCTAAGAAAAAGCTTGCAAAAATCTCATAGAAAATCTGGGTGACAACCAGTGTAGACAACATTAAAATTGCTACAGGGGCTGTCAGATTACCCCGGATTCTGAATGTATCTAGTGATATGGTTGGATATGGGATCGTAGTGATCTGTGGATCAATGAAGTGCTGTATTTCCCTGCAGTGCCTCTGCAGGAGAAATGAAGTATTACATATTTCTCACTGAAATCAGTGTGCGCAATGCATGGATGTGCTTGGTGGTCTTGGAAAGTAGGTGATGATCAGCCATAGGCTACCAAGCAGACATAAGGGTACCTTCACACTGGAGTTTTGTTTTCCGGTATAGAGATCCATCGTCGGGTCTCTATGCCGGAAAATAACTGATCAGTTTTATCCCAATGCATTCTGAATGGAGAGAAATCCGTTCAGGATGCATCAGGATGTCTTCCGGTCAGTATGTGAATGTTTTTTGGACGGAGAAAATACCGCAGCATGCTGCGGTTTTCTTTCCGTCCTGGGATGCGAAGCACATTCTGTCACAATTGAAAATGGATCCATTTTGACAATGTTAAAAAATAGTTAAAGTTAATACAAGCGGATCTGTTCAAACGGATGCATGTGGTTGTATTATCTTAACTGAAGCGTTTTTTTCCGGCATAGAGCCCCGACTACAGAACTCTATGCCGGAAAACAAAGACGCCAGTGTGAAGGTACCCTTACGCTGGGTTCACACCTGAGCGTTGTACAGCGCGTTCCTATGCGCTGTAAAACGCTCAACACATGAAAACCAATGCTTCCCTATGGCCCTGGTTCTCACTTGAGCGTTTTACAGCGCCTTTGAACGCGCTGAAAAACGCCCTACGCTCAAAAAAGTTCTTGAGCTTCTTTGGGGCGTTTTGTCGCGCGTATTGTGATTGACGCCACAGTAGTACGATGCGCGTTTCCTATTTGCAAAAACGAGCTGTAATACACGCGAGTCTGAACCCAGCCTAACTAAGAAATGTCTGAACAGAGTTTTTCAAGGTTTGACAGCACTAATGAGCTATACAACAACAGTTTGGTTTATAAGAGAACATTCATCTAACTTTTACTTCCTAGGTCCCAATGCAAAATCTATAATAGTGCGCCACCTACCATGTGCCTTTTATAATACTGGTGACATTGGAATGGCCCCTCAGGTACCAGGGTCTGGGTGTGACTAGTACCTCTGCAGCCCCCTATAACTGGGTGACAACACACTTTTCTTTCCTTTTGTTTTCTCGGTATGACCACACAGAGTGGCTGTGCCACAGTTGTGACAGGGGTGGACTGGGAATTTAAAAGGGTTCTCCAAGACTTTAATACTGATGAACTGTTGTCACTGGCCTAGGAAAAGCTGAGAGAAGGCCGCAACGCCACTGCAAGCTCCGGTGCCTTCTCGAACAGTTGATCAGCAGGGGTCCTGGGTGTCAGATACGATCAGATACGATCCAGAGGATAGGTCATCAGAAGAAAAGTCTTGGAAAACCCCTTTAAAGTGGCCACAAAATACTGCCACCCCTTCTATAGTATTCAACTGTATCGCCGTCCAGAGGACAGCAATACAGCTGAATTCACCAGGGCATCCGCGGCTGCTGGCCAAGTGCATAAGTACTTGATGCTCCTAGCATTAAAGGGGTTCTGCGAGCTTTTTCTATTGATGACCTATCCTCAGGATAGGTGATCAATATCAGATCGGCGGGGTTCCGATACCTGGCACCCCCACCGATCAGCTGTATGAGGAGGCAGCGGGCGCAGTGTGCACGTGCCGTCTTCCTTCTCTCTTCCTGCTTGTTGTCTATGGCAAAGCAGCACCGGAGGGATGACGGAAAGTGCACACTGCAAGCTCCATCTCCTCATAAAGCTGATCGTGGGGGTGCCGGGTGTCAGACTCCTGAGGATAGGTCATCAAGAGAAAAAGCCCGGACAACCCCTTTAATTACTACTGAGACCATGGGATCATTAGGTATCCAGCTGGTGGCCATGAGGAGCACTCGGGTGAACCCCTGGGCATCGGTCCACTGTGAAATTGGCCACATGGCCAGTCCGTTCCTGCTGTGACCATGTTGCAGTAGCGTCTTGCATGGCCGCACGAACCTGAACAGGACTGCATTGTTTAGTCTGTCTTCCTTATTAT
>JAKVIS010000494.1:0-66380 GCA_033119425.1 Bufotes viridis | reverse complement strand
GAGACGTTATACTGTATGGGGCAGCCACAAGGAGACGTTATACTGTATGGGGCAGCCACAAGGTGACGTTATACTGTATGGGGGCGGCCACAAGGAGGCGTTATACTGTATGGGGGCAGCCGCAAGGAGGCGTTATACTGTATGGGGCAGCTACAAGGAGACATTATACTGTATGGGGGCAGCCGCAAGGAGACGTTATACTGTATGGAGGCAGCCGCCACAAGGAGACGTTATACTGTATGGGGCAGCCACAAGAAGACGTTATACTGTATGGGAGCAGCCACAAGGAGACGTTATACTGTATGGGGGCAGCTGCAAGGAGACGTTATACTGTATGGGGCAGCCGCAAGGAGACGTTATACTGTATGGGGCAGCCACAAGGAGACGTTATACTGTATAGGGGCAGCCGCAAGGAGACGTTATACTGTATGGGGCAGCCACAAGGAGACGTTATACTGTATGGGGGCAGCCACAAGGAGACGTTATACTGTATGGGGCAGCCACAAGGAGACGTTATACTGTATGGGGCAGCCACAAGGAGACGTTATACTGTAAGGGGAAGCAGCCGCCACACAAGGAGACATTATGGGGCCACAAGGAGACATTATACTGTGCCTCTAAGTTCCTTCCTCCTCAGTATAATGTGGCTGTGGCCACCATACAGTAATGTCTTCTTGCTTATGTTTGAGGAGGGGGACTCATGATTGTTTATTCCTAATGCCTTGCCTACTACTGGTGATGCTACAGGCAGGATAGGAAGGCCAGGCAGCCCCAGGGCCACAGGAGACATTTCACTATCCACCTTTATTTATTACAGTTGATGTTATTTTGGGGGTCTCCGTCTCATCTCACACACCTGTGGCTGCTCCTTGGAGTTGTTGAACACTCCAGCCCTCGTAGGCCAGGACAACACAGGGCTCAGTGAGTCACGGAGGGTGGTGGCGTCTGGACTTTTCCCGCGGCTGCCTTCCTCATGTGGTGATTCTGTCTAGGGGCGGAGACTAAGTTTGAACATGGGAGCGAGGCAGCCGCAGGGAAAAGTTTAACCCTCCCGGGCTCCCCCGGAGATTGTCAGTAAGTAAGCCGGTAGGAGGAGGCGGAGCCAGGGATGGAGTGTAATGTTCCTGAGCCACGCTGCTAGTTAAATGTACGGACGGCTCTCTTTGTGCGGGTGGATGGCGCCGCAGACTGGGGAATAGACAGAGCGCATGACGTCACAGAATACCGCGGTTATTAGGAAACAGCCATATCGCAATATCGCTGTTTTCTAATACCGCTGTATATCGTCATAACCGGTATATTGCCCAACCCTAGGTCCAACACCCAGGACCCCCGCCGTTCAGCTGTTTGAGAAGACACCGGTGCTCTTGTAACCGCCACAGTCTTTTCGCAGCATTCCTTAGGCCACTAATGTCATCTTTATCGGTCATGTGGCCTAGGCACGGCTCAGTCCCATTCAAGTAAATGGTGCTGAGCTGCAATACCAAGAACAGACACTATACAATATATGGCGCTGTGCTTGGTGAGCTGTGGGGAGGCCGCAGCGCTCAAGCAGCGCCGAAGCCTTCTCAAACAGGTAATTGGTAAGGGACCCCCACCGATCAGATACTGGTGATCTATCAAGAGAATAGGTTATCATTTAAAAAGTGGTGGAAAACCCCTTTAAAGGGTTTCTGTCACCAGATTTAACCCTATTAAACTGGCTGACATTAGCGATGTGCTAATGTCAGCAGACCCCAACTCTCCTAATCTTATGCTTCTGGATGCCCCCCGTTACTGCACAATTTTAACTTTTATAATATGCTAATTAGCCTCTAGAAATAGGGGAGGGGGGCACATTGCTCCTGCTCCTAGAAGCTCCGTTCGCACACCTCAAGTCACGCCCTGCCGTCCTTGATTGACAGGGCCAGGCAGCGCTCGTCTCCTCCTTCCGGCCCTGCGTGCTGGGACTGCGCATGTGCGACATTTATCCAGTATACAGGGCCAGCCGGAGAAGACAAACGCTGGCTCTGTCAATCAAGGACGGCAGGCAGTGACTTGAGGTGGGCGAACTGAGCCTCTAGGAGCAGCAGCAACGCCCCCTTGCTCCTAGAGGCTAAGTAGCATATTACAAAAGTTTAAATTGTGCAGTAACGGGGGCATCCAGAAGCATAAGATTAGGAGAGTTGGGGTCTGCTGACATTAGCACATCGCTAATGTCAGCCAGTTTAATAGGGTTAAATCTGGTGACAGAAACCCTTTAAGCTGTCCACAATATACAGAGGAAAATAGAAGAAAAATGCTGCTTTATAGACAGAAAACTGAATAAAAGGCAATAAGTTAACAATGAATACTATAAGGTAATTTTCTTTTTATAAATGTACTTGCCTTTTTATATATGATCCCATTGATAGAAGTTTTCATCTTCACCGCAGTCAACATATTAAACCGCTGGTAAATCTGCAGGATGAGTGTCTGCAGGATGGTGACTACAAAGAGAGCGAGTGCAAGCAGATAGCCAGTGCTGCCCCCCTCCGAGCGGTCCTCACAGAACATAATCATTTTCCTATGGACAAACACGGATGAGAACCTTAGGCTAATATAATCTTAAAAAGCAGAGCTGCAATGTAAAGTAGAGTGGAAAGCCACAGCAGTGGCCCAAGTATCTGATATACGTTGAAGCAAATTTCAGACTTTCTTAGAATCCATTTAGGCTACTTTCACACTAGCATTTTTGCTGGATCCGGCAGGTTTCAGCAAAAACGCTTCAGTTACTGATAATACAACCATCTGCATCCGTTATGAACGGATTTCCATAGTTACGACCACTGTGCAATCCATCAGTGGTGGTCGTGCACATAGGCTGGTACTGAGCAAGCATGGCCACCGCTGATGGATTGCACGGTGGTCGTAACTATGGAAACGAGCAGCGTATAATGTGATGGAAAACAAATCCAGCCCGCAAAGGAAGCAATATGGATAATAATAATATATTAGTAAGTGCCTTGTATTAACTTTCTGTAGGTGATAAATGCCACTTGCTGAAGTGAGACAACCCCTGTAACTCAGAATTCCCTAGGAGGGTATATGATTTTTTTTTTAACCAGCCATCCCCTTTAATTCAATTGATCAAGAATTTCACTCACTTCAATATCTGAGGGCTTGTAAATGCCAGGACATCAGCCACTATTTTCATGAGGGCCACGTGGATGAGTGAGTAGCGGAATGCGTTCCACAATGCCCGCAACAATGACACCTTCTTGGATCCAGAATCCTGGAAAAAAGAAAGAGAAAAGTGACTTGTAGGAGGTAAGTGAGAGATATTCTAGTTATAACATTGGGGAGGAAGGCGTTACATCCGGGTATGGTCAACAACTGATCTGAACATGGCTGCTTCAAAAATTCTGCTGGTTGCCCTTAGAAATAGACAGCGCTGAGTATCTGTCCCCGGGACCTCCCCACGCACATAGATGCCGCTGTCCCAGGTACTCCAGAGAAGGGTCCCTTCGTTTTAGTAATCACTGGGGTCATTGGATTCAGCAGTGACCGCTCAGGCCAGCGAATGGCTGCAGCAGTCCACCTGACTACAGACGTGACATCACAGCAGACCAGAAGCAGGGGGGACAAGACCCTTAGGCGCATTTACATGATCCTGTCCATTTTGGGAACCTGTAAACAACAGACACTGTCTGTGTGCACCCGGTATCATGGTGTGATCCCAGTGACTTCAAGATGACTGCAAGATGCGGCCAAAGATAGGACATGTTCTGTCTTTTGCGGTGTGGAGGCACGGAAGCCCTTCAGGGTCTGTGCCTCTGCGCAGCAAAAGATAGAACATGTCCTATTTTTGGCTGCAGATCACGGACCCTTCGAAGTCACATGGTGCACCAGGACGGTTTCTTGGTTTCGGATCCGAGGCTGTTACACGGTCATGTGAGTGCGGCCTTAGGCCGGAAAAGAGGGCCGGTGAACAGGTAAGTGGCTTTTTGCTGTAGGCCGAGCACTTTCAGGGCCTTAAGTAAAATCCTAGTTGGTATTGGAAAACCCCTTCAGATAAGTGTTTATGAGCTTTCAGGGAATGAGAGATAAGGCCTGCAGATCGGGCCCTCACAGCAGCTTTCTGATAGATTCACTGAAAAGGAGAAGGAACAGTCTGCAGAGCAGGGAAACTGATGGAAGTTAGCAACAAGCAGAAGGAACGGTCTGCAGAGCAGGGGAACTGAAGGCTGCTGGAGACAAACTGTTGAAAATCTGTAATAAAGGCCAATTGGAAAAATTATTTTTAGCCCAATTATTGTAGCCCAAGTGGAATACAATAATAATTAAAAAGCCCCCAAAGGTGTCCATCGCCTTTAAAGAGGTTATCCGAGGCCGGAAATGCCCCCCCCCCCATACACCCGGGCCCCCAGACTGATTTTACTTACCTGGCTCTCCGCACCACCGCTGCTGCTTCTTCCCGTGCGTGGATGAAAACATCCGTTGTTGGGGGGGGGGGGGAAAGCCAATGGCAGGTGGTGACAGGGACGACCCTCCCTAGCATTGCGGGTGACACGAGGGAGGCTCGTCCCCATCACCGCCTGCCCCCCCCCCACCTGATGTTTTCATCCACGTACGGGGAGACGCAGCGGTGGCCGTGCGGGGACCAGGAGCGACACAGGGAGCGGGGAGCCAGGTAAGTAGAATCAGTGTGAGGGGCCCGGGCATATGGGGGGGGCCTTTCCAGCCTCGGATAACCCTTTTAAGGGCCTCTCTGTAGCCTACTTTGGGGCTGTTCGTTCTGCATCTGCTTCTCTCCATCAGAAGTGCAGCTCTCTTACCTTTCTGCTTTGTTTGAAAAATTCCCTTCTCCAGTTTTCTTCAAATGCTGGGCTGACAATGTGGGAAGAGTCATCGTCATTCAGCTCAATGAGATCTTCTCTTTCTAACGGCTTCCGATAGCCAAGCCTTATAATTCTGGAGAGAAGAAAATAACAGAGGTAAGAAGTGTGGAAGCCGTGCTGCTGCTCTAGGTGTTTAGCAAACAGTTAAAAGCATTCCAGTCCTTGGTAAACCCGTCCGTCAGGTACTATGACCTCAAGTCTTCTGGTTTACATCAAACATCAGGAAATTGCATAAACAGCAATTCCTCCATATACGGCACACAAAACAGCAGCAGTGGGATTAACCTGGAATTGGAGAAATATCATATATGGTATTTTTGGCTTTATAACTTGCAATTTTTTGCAAAAGTGGGTGAAAAATGTCAGTGCGTCTTATAAAGCAAATTCTAGTAAGCACTTCCATTATGGAAGCGACCACTAGTATGCAGGAGGCGCGGACAACGGCGACTGTAGAGCTGCTACCGTTAGCAATACTCAAAGCTCCCTGGTTTTCTTCCAGGCGCTGCACTGCCCTGACTGCATATAGCGGTATAGCGTCAGGACGTGCACTATGACTTGATGTTGTACACAGTCAGGTCATAATACAGTACGGGTCTGGAGCAGACCAGGGAGCATGCCCGCAGTAGAGACTGATGGACCTGCAGAGTGGCATCGGAGCTGGACAGGTACGTTTATGGAGGTCTGATCTGGGATATGACATGGGGGTCTGATCTTATATGAGGATCTGATCAAGGTCTGATCCAATATGGGAGTCTGATCTTAGGTCTGATATGGGAGTCTGATCTGAGGTCTGATATGGGGGTCTGATCTTATATGAGGATCTGATCGAGGTCTGATATAATATGGGAGTCTGATCTGGGATATGACATGGGGGTCTGATCTTATATTAGGATCTGATCAAGGTCTGATCCAATATGGGAGTCTGATCTGAGGTCTGATATGGGAGTCTGATCTTATATGAGGATCTGATCAAGGTCTGATCTTATATGAGGATCTGATCGAGGTCTGATCCAATATGGGAGTCTGATCTTAGGTCTGATATGGGAGTCTGATCTGGGATATGACATGGGGGTCTGATCTTATTTGAGGATCTGATCGAGGTCTGATCCAATATGGGAGTCTGATCTTAGGTCTGATATGGTAGTCTGATCTGGGATATGACATGGGGGTCTGATCTTATATGAGGATCTGATCAAGGTCTGATACAATATGGGAGTCTGATCTGAGGTCTGATATGGGAGTCTGATCTGAGGTCTGATATGGGAGTCTGATCTGAGGTCTGATATGGGGGTCTGATCTTATATGAGGATCTGATCGAGGTCTGATCTAATATGGGAGTCTGATCTGGGATATGACATGGGGGTCTGATCTTAAATGAGGATCTGAGCAAGGTCTGATCCAATATGGGAGTCTGATCTGAGGTCTGATATGGGAGTCTGATCTGAGGTCTGATATGTGGGTCTGATCTTATATGAGGATCTGATCTAATATGGGAGTCTGATCTGGGATATGACATGGGGGTCTGATCTTATATGAGGATCTGATCAAGGTCTGATCCAATATGGGAGTCTGATCTTAGGTCTGATATGGGAGTCTGATCTGAGGTCTGATATGGGGGTCTGATCTTATATGAGGATCTGATCGAGGTCTGATCTAATATAGGAGTCTGATCTGGGATATGACATGGGGGTCTGATCTTATTTGAGGATCTGATCGAGGTCTGATCCAATATGGGAGTCTGATCTTAGGTCTGATATGGTAGTCTGATCTGGGATATGACATGGGGGTCTGATCTTATATGAGGATCTGATCAAGGTCTGATCCAATATGGGAGTCTGATCTGAGGTCTGATATGGGAGTCTGATCTGAGGTCTGATATGGGAGTCTGATCTGAGGTCTGATATGGGGGTCTGATCTTATATGAGGATCTGATCAAGGTCTGATCCAATATGGGAGTCTGATCTGAGGTCTGATATGGGAGTCTGATCTGAGGTCTGATATGGGAGTCTGATCTGAGGTCTGATATGGGGGTCTGATCTTATATGAGGATCTGATCGAGGTCTGATCTAATATGGGAGTCTGATCTGGGATATGACATGGGGGTCTGATCTTATATGAGGATCTGAGCAAGGTCTGATCCAATATGGGAGTCTGATCTGAGGTCTGATATGGGAGTCTGATCTGAGGTCTGATATGTGGGTCTGATCTTATATGAGGATCTGATCGAGGTCTGATCTGGGATATGACATGGGGGTCTGATCTTATATGAGGATCTGATCAAGGTCTGATCCAATATGGGAGTCTGATCTTAGGTCTGATATGGGAGTCTGATCTGAGGTCTGATATGGGGGTCTGATCTTATATGAGGATCTGATCGAGGTCTGATCTAATATGGGAGTCTGATCTGGGATATGACATGGGGGTCTGATCTTATATGAGGATCTGATCAAGGTCTGATCCAATATGGGAGTCTGATCTTAGGTCTGATATGGGAGTCTGATCTGAGGTCTGATATGGGGGTCTGATCTTATATGAGGATCTGATCGAGGTCTGATCTAATATGGGAGTCTGATCTGGGATATGACATAGGGGTCTGATCTTATATGAGGATCTGATCAAGGTCTGATCCAATATGGGAGTCTGATCTGAGGTCTGATATGGGAGTCTGATCTGAGGTCTGATATGTGGGTCTGATCTTATATGAGGATCTGATCGAGGTCTGATCTGGGATATGACATGGGGGTCTGATCTTATATGAGGATGGATCTGATCTAATATGGGAGTCTGATCTGGGATATGACAAAATAATACAGTATATATATAGTTTACCTGCTGTACCAAGAAAACGTCACCCTGCTGAAGAAGGACACTCGGTATTCTGGATTTTCAGTCTGTGAATATAGGTTAATAAATGTTAACGTGATCTGACAAACGACTGCAATAAATTCCATCTAATAAAGCGAGAAAAATACAGAAATCCTGTAGATGTAACATACGGCAACGTAAAGGCCTTCCTGGCCTGACAGGAAGCGTCCGCTCTCCCTGCTGTCAAGTGGACACATGCTTGCCTGATGAAGGGCATTTAATTTGTTCAAAACGTTGCTCAGTGTACCACCATGTCCGGCTAAATAAAGACCAATTAAGCACTAAAAAATTGGAGTGCTGTCTGAATTGTCTAATAGGTTTTCATCCCCAGGCCCTCAGGCTGAGATCACAGCTCGTCAGGGCCATACAATGGTGGAGACCGGACTGTAAGCTCTTCTACCATTCTCCAACCTGTCCGTCCACTGCCCGTCTAACAAACCAGCTCGAAGTGGTCACAGCCTGCAAAGGCAACGTCAGACACTGCCGCCGGGTGCAGCATGCTGCAAGTCTTTGTCTGTCGTTTATAATTGTACATTGCTTTACTGCTCAAGGTAAAAATAAATTAAATAATAAAAAAAATATATATATATAATAAATGTATTTATATATGCAGGTGTATAGCCCTGCCAATCAGCCTGCATTATCAGGGCAAGCCGTCTGAGGGCACACAAGGGGTTTTTATCCTTTAAAATAATCAGGTAGAGCAGCTGTCCATGTGTAAGGCTTCGTTCACACCTCCATTTTGTGTTCTGGCAGAGGACCATCCAGGATAGCCGGACACCGCCAGGCACCACCAGACCCCAGTCATTATAATAGGATCCAGAGGGTTTCCAGCATCAGTGCCGCCTTCCAAGCATGCAGTGGGATTTCCCGGGCAGAAAGCCGACATTTATGCTGAAAACCCAACCGATTCCTCGCCAGGTGCCGTTATAGTGAATAGGGACGCGGAGCGAGACGGATCCGCTTGCAGCGGTTTTCTGTCCACGATGGGGACGCAACCAAACGGAACGGAACTCATTCTGGTGCACTCCGTTCAGTTCAGTTTTGTCCCCATTGACAATAAATGGGGACAAAACTGAAGCGTTTTCTTCCGGTATTGAGACCCTGTGACGGACTTCAATAGCGGAATTGAGAACGCTACTGTGGCCTTAAGTGTAGCACAATACTAGGGGGGAGGGGGGCAGCCAATGACTGGCCGCAGAGGTGAGGTACCCCCATGTGTCATGTTAATAGGTCACGTGAGGCATGGGGGATGCATCCCTGCTTCACAGCTACCCGCCCCCCCCCAATAAGAGAGCATTCACACGGTCCGCAAATCACAGATCCGTGTGTTCCGTATGTCTTCAGTTATCTTTCCGTTTCCGTTCCGTAAGTCCGTATAATACGGACGTGGTGCTTCCGTGTGTCTTCCGCTTTTCACGGTCCGCAAAAAAACCAGAAGGGTTAAAATTGACAAATTTAATAGGGTTTCCTAGAATGTTTTCAGTCCGCAAAAAACAGATGACATATGGATGCATTTCCGTGTGCTATCGGTTTTTTACGGACCCATTGACTATCTATGGGGCCACGGACCGCAATTTGCGGCCAAGTATAGGACATGTTCTAAAAAAAAAGGAACTGACACACGGAACGGACAGCACAAAGATGACACTGAAAGGCATTCCGCAATTTTTGCGGACCCATAGAAATGAATGGGTCTGTGCATTGTCCGCAAAAGTTGCGGAACGGACGCGGAAGAAAAATACAGTCGTGTGAATGCTCCCTAAGCCGGATGTTGAGACGTGGGACCAGAGCACAACGGTGGCAGCAGAGGACGGAAGGAGCTTGTACCTAGTGGTGGGGAGCAGGTAAGTATGCTTCAGGTGCAGGTCCAGTGGGCGGGGAAGGGGAGGGGTCAAGGCCCCTTAACGTGGACAACCCCTTTAAATCTGCAGCAACTCAACTTCTGATGTGGAAACATTATGGATATGTTGCGGATTTTCCATATTGAATTTAATGAGGAGAAAAAAATCTTCAGCAAAATCAGATTCAAATAACAGATTAAAAATAATAGATAAAAAAATAAGTCTACTCTTCTAGTAATCCCCTGAAGTTCCTGAGGTGATGTTCCACAGTCCGCCACCATCTCTGTATACTCAGTCACCAGAAACCGGTGGACTGTGCAAGGCCATGCCCTCCACTACAAAGCAGACAACTCAGTAACCGTATTTTCTATACACCCTTACCATCAGATCCCACCATGGTGTTTAAGAAAAAATTGGATCAACTATTGATTGCGGCCCGGGATATGCATATCATCACTAAGAAAGAATTTCAATTCTTAGAGGTCAGTGAACCTATTGTCCCGACGTTTTACATGCTCCCTAAGGTCCATAAAGACCTTAGGAACCCACCCGGACGACCTATTGTGGCTGGCATTGGTGGACTTTGCGAGCAAGCCTGCACTTATATTGATTTTTTTCTTCAACCCATTGTTTTAGGCCTTAAGTCCTATGTGCGGGATTCTCTCCATTTGATCGAGATGTTGGATTTGATTACGATTACATCTGACACATTGTTGGTAACCTGCGACGTCGAATCGCTTTACACCAATATAGCACACAAGGATGGTGTTGCTGCTTGCACATATTTTTGGGATAAAGCAGAGTGTGGGGAACCAGCCCACCACAATTTTCTGGTAAGCCTGTTGGAATTCATTTTGTGTCATAACTATTTTGTTTTTGATCGCGTGTTTTACAGGCAGGTATCTGGAACGGCGATGGGTGCCCGTTGTGCGCCCTCCTACGCAAACCTATTTTTAGGTTGGTGGGAGGAAACATGCGTGTACCCATCTGCCCTATTCCACCAGCATGTGGTGGGCTGGTTCCGTTATATTGACGACATTGTGTTCTTTTGGCAGGGCCCAGAAGATCTTTGTCAACAGTTCATGAATTCCTTGAATGTGAATGATTACAATATTCATTTGACTTATAACATCTCAAAAGAAACTGTGGAGTTTCTAGATTTGAAATTAACAAGAGAGGGAGAACAAGTAAATACCTCCCTATTTAGAAAAAGCACGGCTACCAACAGCTTGCTCCATTACCGGAGTTTCCAACCGCAACGTGTCAAGAATGGGATACCAAAAGGGCAGTTTTTTAGGTCTATTTAGGACCCGTATTCCAGGACCCGCCCCAGTATCTGAACTTTAGAACATTGGACTTTCTTTGATGTGATCTGCTATGCTCTTTTAGAGGGCCCTGCGTCAAGTTATTATCTTCTCTAATTTGGCCCTTCTAAATATTGGTTTTACCACTCCCCACTGCCGATCCCTGGTGCAGGACAAACCTTGGCCCCCCCTTTTTTTTTTTTTTCTCTCCACGGATTTTTGGTCACTTTTGTTTGATAGATTTATCTCAGGTAGTATTCACTAATGATTGTGTCAGTATTATTGCTTCTTTTTGCGCAGCGAATAATGGATGAACCATATACAGGGATGTTCAGGGACAGTACTGATAATAGTTGATGATATAATAATTAAATATACTTTTTGGCACATTATCTATGCACCATGATTATGTTCCCCATATGGGGATATATTGTAATTTTCGCCGAGATAAATGATATAACTATACCTTTTTTAGATATTGAGTGATGGGATATTATATTTATGAATTATGGGAATCATGTTATTTGATTGACTATTCTATAATGGTTAGATTGGTTGGTGATGGTTTTAATGGTCTATGAATTTTTATTGCGAATATGTACTTATTGTAATATTTTTGCGCAAGTATATTTATCTATGGATTTATATTATTGACACTATGTTCACATATTTTAGTTATAATTTTGATGGTTTATGATCATTGTTTTATTGTTCTTCTGCACGGAATATTAACACTTTATATTAGAATATGTGTGTTATTCATATTCGCATTTTTATATTCTTTACGATATGGTGTTTTTTTGATTGAAATATCATTTTTTGTTTTGTGCCAAGGTACTGTGCGCCTGCACCGCGGCGTGACGCGATGTTGCTTCCGCTTTTTGGAACGCGGCGCGCGTCTGACCTCTTGCCTTGACGCATTCGCGCATGCGCAATGGGCACTTCCGCCCGCCGACTTCTTTGGCGCGCGAGCCCTGTGTCCACTGCACCTGCACCAGGGATCGGCATCCTCACTGCGCTAACCATGACTATAGGTGATTATTATTATCCATGATTATTGATTTGATTGGTGAGGTTTTTTAAGTCTATATGTACAATTGTGAATGGGCACCCCTGAGGAAGCAGCAGAGCCTGGCGATACGCGTCGGGCTATTTCTTTCCTTGTCCACCATGCGCATCCCCATACATTCATGATAAGTATTTGATTACATTCTGTCTTGATGGATTACCACATTTTTTCATGTTTCTGATAAGAATGTTTTATTGTGGGATTATGTTCATACTTTTTGCATGGTAATTGGACAGGGTTATGTGGATTGCATACATTGTATACAACGTTTTTAATAGTGTTTGTTCACATCAATAAATTTATACATTTTTAGATGTGCGGCTTCTAATCTCGACATTCTTTGTTTGTTGGTTAGTGTAGTGATTTTTTATGCCAGGAGCCGGCACTCTGGTATATGTGTATATGGGTTGTGCCCCTTCTTCTAGATAGTGTACTCCACTACAAAGCAGCACACCGGTATTATAAATGAAGCACGGTAGTTGGGGGAGCAGGGGCTACAAGTTATGACTTTTCAGATTTTAATGGTCCGCACATGAACTCCGCACTGAACTCGCGTGTCGTAAATCTGCATTTCTTCACAGTAGCAGCGCAGTGGATGCGATTTTCCCAAAAAACATGCAGGCGCTACAGATTTCACCCTTTTCAATGCGAGCAAATCCACCGCATTTCCGGGATAACATGCATAACAAAATCTGGATACTGCAGCACACCAGTCAGGTGTCACCCCCAACCAGACTACCGCCACGTTCACATGAGGGTGTGCTCACAGCACCAATCCTATTTTTCCTTATTTTCCTCTGCTCCGTTAAAGGAGCAGAACAAAAATAACGGAACTTAAGTATCACTTGCCAAACGGACACAAACAACTCCTGATGGCGGCCACTGACCATCATGGAGTCCATCAGGTTCCTTCAAGAAACCAGACATTTTACCTGGCAAAAAAGCGCTATTCTTTCCTGCATATTTTGACGCAATTTGTGAAGGAGACCCCCTAATGGAGCCTGCAATGCAGATGTGAATGCAGCCTAAAGCCTCAGAGACCCCATATTGTCACCCAACTTTCCCAGAAACAGATACAAGTTCTGCAAGGATTGACAGAAGAGAACTGTGAAGACTTTTCCGGGATTTTCCTTACTTTTGGCCCCTGGCACCGTGCAGCACCCAGTTCCTGGCAGACATCACTCATGCCCACATCTATGATCTGCATGACACACTGTAACGTACCTTCCCCGTGTCTGACAGCCTCTCATAGGCAGCACCGCCTCCGGTCAGTGTTCTCAGCATGCTGTGCCTGTAGTGGACCCTATGAGGGCAGCTCCAAGGACCCCAGTGCCGGTGACTTCCTCACTCTACAGGACCCATCACACGCAGCACATGATCCACAGGCCTGGGCTACAGTCCGCGCCCCCTGGCGGCTTCTCCCCTACATATTATACCACTGTCGCTCCGTGTAGCACAGTAACATACCAGCAGCCAATCAGCGGTTTAGAAGATGAAAGTTAACCAATAGCGTGCGAGGAATGCAAATCAGACGCTGAACTCCATGACTCCGACATCTAGCCAATTGCAAATTAGAACTACAGCAAACAGCCAATCAATAACCGGTTTGCCAAGAGCGGACCAATGGCGAGCGGCAGCAGACTAGAGGCGGCAGTGTCATTCACAGAAATGGATTACACAAGGGGAGGTCGCCCAGGTGGTTGCACTGACTAGGGCAGTGGTGCTAGGGGACGCTGCGTTGCTATGACAACCTATAGACAGGCAGCTGGCAATGCTGCTGTAGAGCCGGCTATTTCCCATGACTGGGGAGGACCAGGTCCTCTATTTCCCATGACTCAGAAGGACCTGGTCCTCAATAATCATGAAAAATAGCAAGCTCTATAGCAGCCGTCTATTTCCAATAATCTGCAGGGACCATTTATTCTCCTATTGTCCAGGACCTGATCTATCATAGTATTTAGTTTCACAGTGAATTCGCTAAATCCCATTCTCTCCACAAGGGCCATTCTGGGAAAGCTTCGGTGACATTACTATTTCTATTTGTTTCACTTTGTAGCATTGACTAAAGTAACACGGGTGAACGGTGGATAACAAAGTCTTTATAGTGATTTTCTATTTTCTGGACTCCAGAAGGACCTTCTCCGTATACTGAGAAGGAGTCATGTAGGAGAGGTCCCTCTGAGTCATGGGAATTAGCCAGACTAGAAATGACTATTTCCCGGACTCCAGAAGGACCTTTTCTATCTATTACATACTGAGAAGGTATCATCAGGGGTGTAGCTAACGGCTCATGGGCCCTGTTGCAAGAGTTCGGGTTGGGCTCCCCTTCCCTCAGTGCTTTGTGTGTCTTCTTATGTGGCACAAGGGTCTTTGGGCCCCCTCAGGCTCCTGGGCCCGGTAGCGACTGCTACCTCTGCACCCCCTATAGCTACGCCCATGGGTATCATGTAGGAGAGGTCCTTCTGAGTCATGGGATTTAGCCAGACTAGAAATGACTATTTCCCGGACTCCAGAAGGACCTTTTCTATGTATTACATACTGAGAAGGTATCATGTAGGAGAGGTACCTCTGAGTCATGGGATTTAGCCAGCTCATATAAAAATTACTATTTCCCGGACTCCAGAAGGACCTTTTCTATCTATTACATACTGAGAATGAGTCATGTAGGAGAGGTCCCTCTGAGTCATGGGATTTAGCCAGCTCATATAAAAATTACTATTTCCCGGACTCCAGAAGGACCTTTTCTATCTATTACATACTGAGAATGAGTCATGTAGGAGAGGTCCCTCTGAGTCATGGGATTTAGCCAGCTCATATAAAAATTACTATTTCCCGGACTCCAGAAGGACCTTTTCTATCTATTACATACTGAGAAGGTGTCATGTAGGAGAGGTCCCTCTGAGTCATGGGATTTAGCCAGACTAGAAATGACTATTTCCCGGACTCCAGAAGGACCTTTTCTATCTATTACATACTGAGAAGGTGTCATGTAGGAGAGGTCCCTCTGAGTCATGGGATTAAGCCGGCTCATATAGAAATGACTATTTCCTGTACTCCAGAAGGACCCTTTCTTTTTACATTGTTTTAACTGGTGGTTAGGCTGGGATTCCTCGGACACATTAGGACGTATATGCAACGATGATACACTTTTCGAACTTGGCCTTTGTTTCTCCTAACAAATATTTATAAACCAACCTGAGCTTCTGCAGGACATACTATTGAAATGTGGTAAACCTTGTACTTTCTTAAAAAATGTTTTCTAGTTTTCATAAGTGAGTATCCTTGTGAGTATTTTTAGACTAGACCAAATCTACAATGCTGTAGTGTGGCTGTGTACTGCATCCGCTCTTCGATGGACTTCTGTGGGATAGATTACTTTCCCAGTGAAGCTATGGTAGTGACTCCATAGTACACGGCACATTGGAAACTGGAAAAAAAACTTTTAAATTTACTATTTGTAGGTGTCCAATGCAAAAGAATTAGGCAGGGTGTGTGTCCTTCTGCAAATGGATCTGCAAAATTAACTTATCATCTATTCAAAGACAGATATATTTATGTTGTAGTACTTCTCACAGTAGACACAGCAACCATGTTAACTTCATACATACTGTCTGTTCACTGCTCCTCCATGCTGGGACACACATGCACTTGTTTCAACTGAGGCCATCGTGTTTGCCCATAGGGTGGTGTCTGCTCCCTTCCTGATATTTATAAGGAAAGTGCATGTTCTAATAAGGGCTCTTTCACACTAGCGTATTTATTTTCCGGCAGAGTTCCGTCCTCGGCGCTCTATGCCGGAAAAATCCTGATCAGGATTATCCCCATGCATTCTGAATGGAAAGCATTCCGTTCAGGATGCATCAGGATGTCTTCAGTTCAGGACCGGAACGTTTTTTGGCTGGAGAAAATACCGCAGCATGCTGCCCTTTTTGCTCCGGCCAAAAATCCTGAACACTTGCCACAAGGCCGGATCCGGAATTAATGCCCATTGAAAGGCATTAATCCGGATCCGGCCTTAAGCTAAACGTCGTTTCAGCGCATCGCCGGATCCGACGTTTAGCTTTTTCTGAATGGTTACCATGGCAGCCAGGACGCTAAAGTCCTGGTTGCCATGGTAAAGTGTAGTGGGGAGCAGTAACACTTACAGTCAGTGCGGCTCCCGGGGCGCTCCAGAGTGACGTCAGGGCGCCCCACGCGCATGGATCACGTGATCCATGCGCATGGGGCGCTCTGACGTCATTCTGGAGCGCCCCGGGAGCCGCACGGACTGTAAGTATACCGCTCCCCACTACTACTATGTCAACCAGGACTTTAATAGCGTCCTGGCTGCCATAGAAACCTCAAAGCATTTCGAAGACTGATCAGGATCCTGATCAGTCTTCTAATGCTTTCAGGCGACTTGCGTTCTGACGGATCCGGCGGGACGGAAGTGTGAAAGAGGCCTAAGAGAGAGAAATTCTATCTATTTATCCATGTACCTGACCCCGGCTTGTGTTCCTGTCCTTTGACCTATAATCCCTGTTCTGATATCCCGCTCCTGACCCGGCCTGCACCTATGCTACCGGCCCTGACTGACTACCTTGGCCTGTATTCAGACACTGCTCCTGCCTGACCCTTTAAGACTTGTTTTAAAGACTCTATTCGGCCTGGTCAGCTGTCACCTACTCCAGGTTAGGTAATACAACCCGCATTATGTATTTGAATTACTGCCAGTGAGACTGCAGACTCTCCAGCTGTTGCAGAACTACAGCTTCCAGCATGCAAAGACTACATCTATCAGCCTACAGCAGGGCATGGTGGGAGTTGTAGTTTTGCAACACCTGGAAAGCCACAATTTGCCTATCACTGGTTTAGGCAGTTAATTACAATTTACCTAGTTATACAAAATTTCCATTAAATACCATTTATGCCACATATGGTCACTTACCAGTCCCACATCTCAGTGCTGCACTCATTACTTACCAGCCCCTCATCTCAGTGCTGCACTCGTTACTTACCAGTCCCACATCTCAGTGCTGCACTCATTACTTACCAGTTCCTCATCTCAGTGCTGCACTCATTACTTACCAGTCCCACATCTCAGTGCTGCACTCATTACTTACCAGTTCCTCATCTCAGTGCTGCACTCATTACTTACCAGTCCCACATCTCAGTGCTGCACTCATTACTTACCAGTCCCACATCTCAGTGCTGCACTCATTACTTACCAGTCCCACATCTCAGTGCTGCACTCATTACTTACCAGTCCCACATCTCAGTGCTGCACTCATTACTTACCAGCCCCACATCTCAGTGCTGCACTCATTACTCACAATTTGCACTGACACATAGGATGTGAACATATGGCAGATGTGCTGCAGATTTTCACATGCTAATAGACTTGCTTAGGGAACAGCAAAAATCTGCTGCTTTTCTGTAACGTGTTCGCACCCATAGACTATCCTCTTCTATAACGACACAAAATGCCATCATCACTGGAACTGTAGGTCATTGTGCACTGGTTAGTTTCTTTATGCACAACCCCAATATGATAGCATGCAAAAGTGTGCCGACATATAGTTATTGACAGAGGTCGCGCTTCATTTTTTTCCAGAAGAGAAAAAATACTCCTCCAACCAGGAGTACGAAATTTGCAGTAATTAAAATACATAATGTAGCGGCCTACACTCGCTCACATCTGCGTTTGGAGTCTCTGTTGCAGATTCTGTCTAAAGACCTGTCTGGAGCACTTTATTTGAGGACTCTGCAGGATGGGAAAGTGTAGTTAAGGCTTCGTTCACATCACCGTTTGTCTTTTCCGTTCTCAAGCTCCGTTCAGGAGCAGGAGAACGGAAAGGACGGATGCTGGACATAACTGACACCAACGGAGCCTAAAGACCCCTTAGACTTTAATAGGGTCCGTTTGGTGTCCGCTCAGAACATGATTTTTGAGCGGACATGAAAGTACTGCATGCACAGGTTCATTTGCATATGTATCAAATCGTTTTTTTTTACACAATAAAAGCACACATAGCTATGGGGACTGGATATTGTGGATGTGGTAGAGGCCATCTAGCAGCCCATGTCCTCAGCTCTGTACACAAAATCCCGGTGACAGGTTCCCTTTAAATAACATCGAGCTATTATAGCAAAGTTATAAAGTCCAGTCCAATATGGCAGATCTTCCCTGTACTTTACCACTCAGCTATAATAGCCTGTCTGTATTACTACACTGCACCATATATATGTGTGTGTGATGTATCGAGTTCAGTGTGTGATCATCAGACACTGCACTACATACATCTCGATACGTTACACACTGCTGTCACCTTGTTCTGAGTCCATCTTTATGTCCGGGTCTTCAGCTCCACCGCTGCCAGGGTCCTCATGCAGCGTGCCCGGCACTCTATATTTAAACATCCCCCAGGAGCCGCTCCTTCCAGCACCCACTGGCTTGCCCTGATGTAGGACCTGCATCGTTCCTGCGCCCGCCCTAACTAACCAATCTCAAAGCTTCTTGCTGTCTGGAGCTTTGCTATTGGTTATTGCAGGCACCGGCTGCATCGCTGTGTTGCTTGTGCGGTTCACAGCGCTCCCTACGCTGATGAAAAGCAGGGAAAAGTCTAAGGCGTATTGGTACGCCTTAGACTTTTTCCAGGGAGTAAACACTTGTACAGGCGTGACACTTGTACAGGCGTTATTGCAACCTCTGGTTATTGTAAACTAAATCTAAAAGTCCCTAGGTGCTATTTTTTTTATACATTTACATTTTTTTTATAAATAAAAATACACATTTTTAAAAACAAAAAAGAATTTAATGACATTAAATATATATAACATGTAATAACATTTGGAAAGTCCCTGCACAGACAGGCTCTTCATCCTTCCCTCTCGTCATGTTGGTAACCCTCTGCACAGACAGGCTCTTCATCCTTCCCTCTCGTCATGTTGGTAACCCTCTGCACAGACAGGCTCTTCATCCTTCTCTCTCGTCATGTTGGTAACCCTCTGCACAGACGGGCTCTTCATCCTTCTCTCTCGTCATGTTGGTAATGCTCTGCACAGACGGGCTCTTCATCCTTCTCTCTCGTCATGTTGGTAACCCTCTGCACAGACAGGCTCTTCATCCTTCTCTCTCGTCATGTTGACATCCGCTTCGGAGCATGCCTGTTAAAAACAAACAAGTGCTTTTGAATAAAAGATCCGAGTCCGGCGAGTCACCCCTCGTCACCAGAGTCCCATTACCAGAAATTGCATTCGGCCCCGTCTCCGATTAAAGACCATCATTGTGGATCAGGGACAAGTAGATAGGGAATAGTCAGAAAAGTGCATTTACACATCAGATTATATGACCAATTTCTGTCCAATTAGACCAATAATTCCTGTGTATAACAAAAGATCTGTGTAAACGGCCATTTGACCAATAATTGGTGATACAATCTGTCAGTGTAAATGTACCCTTAGGCTGGTTTCACACGAGCAGATGCCACACATAACATCTGCTCCGTGAATGAGAGCAGAGACCCGCAGCAGACAGAAGCACGGAGCGTTAACATGACGGATAATTCTCTGTGCCTCTCTATGATCTTTTTACTACAAAATCACATTGAGATAAAGTTGTCACAGAGAGGCACCGGAACGTTATCAATCATGTTACCGCTTCACGCTTCTGAGTTAGGTCTTGGCTATCACTCACGGAGCGGCACATGACATCCGCTCTTGTGAAACCAGCCTTGGCCTACACTAAAGGAAAACCATGCCGAGGCACAGCTGGAATAAAGCTTGTCATAGTTTTATTCCAGCCGCCTCTCAGCATGGTTTGCCATTCCGGCCCCAGAACTCCGCCCCGCTCCCATGATAGTCAATGGGGCCAGAGCGGTAGTGCACAACTGCTAACTTTGTGCGTCTACTTACTGTACACTGTAAAATGCAAATGCTGCGGTGATCAGGCGACTTCTCTTCACACAGCTGATCGGCGGGGGTGCCCGGTGTCAGACCCCCGCCGATCTGGAGGGAATGGGTTAGGTTGAAAATTTGGCATGTGGGGGACATTTTAATTTTTACTTCAGGCAGCAGAAAGGCTAGAATCGCCCACCGCTGTGGCTTTGCTGAATAGCATGGTTCACATTCCCAGCACAGCTAAGCATAGATGGCGGCTGCGCTGACACACCACATTCACAGCGCTGTGTGAATCCAGCCCATGGGTGTGCACACACGTTGCAGAAACGCTATAGATTTTGCTGGTCCCAACGCAAGTCTATCAGCAGGTCAAAATCTGCAGCGTTTCTGCAACGTGTGTTCACACCCTAAGGCACTGCGGGGTTACTGTCCCGTGCTCGTAGGATTACACTCCTCGGCAAGAAGCCTAACTAGCGTCCCACAGATACTAAGCCGGAATATCTAAACCGTGTCCAACTGTTCCCAAATGTACACATCTCACCATCATGCCAGCCCCCATCTGCACCCACCATATCCACGTTCCCAAACACACACACATCCCCACCCCGTTCACCCCCCACACACACTTCCCCCTTCACCCCCACACACACACTTCCCCCCTGTTCACCCCCCCACACACACTTCCCCTCACACACACACGTTCACCCCCTCACACACACTTCCCCCGTTCACTCCCTCCTCCACACACACTTCCCCCCCGTTCACCCCCACACACACTCCCCGGTTCACCCCCACACACACACACACACTTCACCCCCGTTCACTCCCCCACACACACTCCCCCCGTTCACCTCCCACACACACACACTCCCCTGTTCACCCCTCACACACACACTTCCCCCTGTACTCCCCCACACACACACACACACTCCCCCACACACACACACTTCCCCCTGTTCACCCCCCCACCCCCGTTCACCCCCCACACACACACACACACTCCCCGTTCACCCCACACACACACACTGCCCCCGCCCGTTCACCCCCCACACACACTTCCTCCCCCCGTTCACCCCCACACACTTCGACCACCCCCGTTCGCCCCTCCACACACACACACTTCCCCCGCTCACACCCCCTTCCCGCTCACCCCCCACACACACAACCCTCCCAACGCACACTCCACCCTCATATTCACACACACTCACTCCCCCCATGTTCACACCCCGACACACTCACTCCCCCCATGTTCACACCCCCACACACTCACTCCCCCATGTTCACCCCCTCCACACACTCACTCCCCCCATGTTCACACCCCCCACACACTCCACTCCCCCCATGTTCACACCCCCACACACTCACTCCCCCATGTTCACACCCCACACACTCACTCCCCCATGTTCACCCCCACACACACACACTCCCCCATGTTCACCCCCACACACACACTCCCCATGTTCACCACCCACACACACTTCACCCCCACACACGCAACCGATGGTTCATACCCCTCCACACACCACCCATGGTTCACCCCCTCCACCCATGGTTCAACCCCCCACACACCACCCTTGGTTCACCCCCTCCACACACCACCCATGGTTCACCCCCACCACACACACGCAACCCATGGTTCACCCCCTACACACACGCAACCCATGGTTCACCCCCCCACACACACAGCAACCCATGGTTCACCACACACACACGCAACCCATGGTTCACCCCCCACACACACACACGCAACCCATGGTTCACCTTCCCCACACATACGCAACCCATGGTTCACCCCCCACACACGCAACCCATGGTTCACCCCCACACACCACCCATGGTTCACCCCACTCACACCACCCATGGTTCACCCCTCCACACACCACCCATGGTTCACCCCCCTCCTCCACACCACCCATGGTTCACCCTCCTCCACACACCACCCATGGTTCACCCCCTCCACACACCACCCATGGTTCACCCCCTCCACACACCACCCATCGTTCACCCCCCCCCCCCCTCCACACACCACCCATCGTTCACACACACAAACACACACGCAACCCATGGTTCACCCCCCACACACGCAACCCATGGTTCACCCCCTCACACACACGCAACCCATGGTTCACCCCCCCACACACACACCACCCATGGTTCACCCCCTCCACACACCACCACATGGTTCACCCCTCCACACACCACCCAGTGGTTCACCCCCTCCACACACCACCCATGGTTCACCCCCTCCACACACCACCCATGGTTCACCCCCTCCACACACCACCCATGGTTCACCCCCTCCACACACAACCCATGGTTCACCCCCACCCTCCACACAACCCATGGTTCACCCCACCCCTCCACACAACCCATGGTTCACCCCCACCCCTCCACACAACCCATGGTTCACCCCCTCCACACAACCCATGGTTCACCCCCCTCCACACAACCCATGGTTCACCCCCTCCACACAACCCATGGTTCAACCCCCCACACACCACCCATGGTTCACCCCCTCCACACACCACCCATGGTTCACCCCCTCCACACACCACCCATGGTTCACCTCTCCACACACCACCCATGGTTCACCCCACCCCTCCAAACACATTTTGCCGTCATGTCTACCAACCCCCACACACACACACACATTGTGCAGCCATGTCTACCCCACACACATTTTGCAGCCATGTCTATCCCCCCCACACACACACATTTTGCAGCCATGTCTACCCCCCACACACACACACACATTTTGCAGCCATGTCTACCCCCCCACACACACACACACATTTTGCAGCCATGTCTACCCCCCACACACACACATTTTGCAGCCATGTCTACTCCCCACACACACACACATTTTGCAGCCATGTCTACCCTCCCCACACACACATTTTGCAGCCATGTCTACCCCCCACACACACACATTTTGCAGCCATGTCTACCCCCCACACACACAAATTTTGCAGACATGTCTACTCCCCCCACACACACACACACATTTTGCAGCCATGTCTACCCCCCCACACACATTTTGCAGCCATATCTACCTCCCCCCTCCTACACACATTTTGCCGCATGTTCACCCCTTCTGTTGTTACATTATAAATACGGGCTCCCTCTGCCAAGTTCTTCAGCAGTAAACATACAGTACATTTAATATTATAAATGTTAAATACCTGCAATGAGGAGCTCCGCTCAGTTCAGACGCCATCTCTCTGAATGAGGATGCGTCCGCTCTGCGAGAACGTGATTTCACTGTGTCACGTGCCACAGTGACGTCAGAAGGTCCTTCCCGTTCATGGGATTTAGCCTTTACCCTTTCACTAGTCCTCTGCACTGGTCACATGGTTGATGACATCACTAAAGGTCCTTCTCCACTTCTTACATTCTCTTTTCACGTGCAGTGCTTCTGTGGGTCATACTTTCATTCTAGCAGCCCTGCATTTCACAAGTACTGATGGTCAGTGGTCACATTTGACTCTCCATTCCACTGATTCCAGGCAGCCATGTTATGTTATGGGGGAGCTTCTGGAATAGGTGTCCATGTCTGACCCTCTGATATAGGCAAGTGACTTATGGGCTGATAATCATGGAGAATAGCACCGGATTGGGGGGCTGCTAAGATAAGTGACATGCATGGCCTTCAGTGGAGGTGATAACTACATTTACATGCAGCAATTATCTCCTCTGTGTGGGGACAAGCGATCAGTACTACAGTTGCTCCTCTCCGTAGAAAATCATTATTTCTGCTTAGGCCTCATTCAGACGTCCATAGTGTGTTGCGGATCCGCAACATACCATGCCGGCACTCCCCATAGAGATGCCTATTCTTGTCCACAGGCTGCGGACAAGAATAGGAGATGCTCTATCTTTTGTGGCCGGATGTTTCGGGGCCAAGACTGTTTTGGGGCCACGGCTCCGCAAATGCGGAAGTGGAGAGCACATAGTGTGCTCTTCGCATCACGTCCGGCCCCATTAACGATGAATGGGTCCGCATCTATTCTGCAGAATTGCGGAATAGATGCGGACGTGTGAATGGGGCCTTACTCAGCATTATTTGAGCCACAAACAGTGATTTAGGGGACCACACCAGTGATACTTTGATCGACAGCCATTTACACACGGAAATTATAGGGAAAGAGTGTTCCTAGGAATGTTCCCTCCAGATAATTGCTCATTTCATCAGCCCATTATCTTTTCCAATGTGAATCATATTGATTAGGCCGTTCCTATATATTGGCTATTTTAGTGAATATAGCTAATTGCCGTTCTTTGCTGGAAGACATACTGTGGAATGTTTTGACTCTTTATAGGTTTTAAGTAATTAATTAAAGGGGTTGTCCCATCTCGGCCTTTCATAGCCAAGCTGGGTATAATTTACAGTGAGCGCCAGCCTGGGGGTGGCTGAGTTAGGGTTCTTTCACACAAGCGGATGCTGTGCGGGTAATCCGCTGCGTGAAAGAGTGCCAAGCCCGGCTCTGGACAGCAGAGACACGGAGTAGTAACATGATTGATAATGCTCCGTGCCTCTCTGTGACCTTTTTACTACAAAATCACAGTCAGATAAAGTTGCCATCCACTCGTGTAAAAGAGCCCTAACAGAAATGGCCAAGTAGCTGGGCCTCCGCTGTTTCTGTAACTCTGATAGCAGTGAATGGGAGCTATGCAAGCAGCGCAGCACAACGGGTGACACTGTTTCAGTACCTTGGGACACTGTTAACGCATTTTAATAAGTATAATTTGCTCACTTGGATATATATTCTATCATTCTTTTGTTCTAAACAAACACAGTTCCAGAGTTAGATAGGATTTTTGGGTTTCCCCATGGTAAAATATGAGAATCATTGACTAACCTTATTTTGGTTTAATATCTGAAATCGATCGGGCTGTTGTGGAACAGTGAAATGTAATGAAGTTGTAAGAGGCGGCATGAAACGACTGATATACACTAATGTGAAAAATGGTTAACTTTGTATATGGGCTGGTAAGTTTTGTATGCCAGGGCTGCCCTAAGTCCTAGTCTCGGCACTCTGCATGATGTCTGCAGGTGTCCTCCAGCAAACTCTCACGCGGCAATGAAAGCAGGTTCTGCCTAGGTACTAATTATGGTCAAGACTAGGGATGAGCGAATCGACTTCGGATGAAACATCCGAAGTCAATTCGCATAAAACTTCGTTTTAATACTGTACAGAGCCAGCGCTCCGTACAGTATTAGAATGTATTGGCTCCGATGAGCCGAAGTTATTACTTTGCAAAGTCTTGCGAGACTTCACATAATAACTTCAGAAATTGATTTATACTGTAAAAAATTTCGCGAACTCGGGTTCAGTTCCAAGTATTAACTTCGGCTCATCGGAGCCAATACATTCTAATACTGTACGGAGCTCTCGCTCTGTACAGTATTGAAAAGAAGTTTTATGAGAATCGACTTGGGATGTTTCAGAGTTTACAGGAGGCCTGGAGAGCACCTATCAATGCATAGTGCAAAGACATTATAGCCATTCCCATCGGACATTCATGGAGGTAACATTGACCAGCCTTCGGTATGTCCATAACATTGTGGGAGCAGTCCTAATTCCTTTCTTAGGAGATGTGGTTTTCTAACAAGATAAAACGAAGCGGATAGGGATCTGTTGTGTCACTTGAAGAGATTTGTCTTGAGGCTACTCCTAAGGGTGTTAAAGTAGCCCCCCTGGTCTTCACCCTTTACCCCCTGTATAGTGATCTGGGCTTCACTGCAGGGGAAATATGATGCCGCTACCTCTTGGAGTAGTCTCTGTTCAAGTGACTACTGATCCGTGGGAGTCAAGAAACACAAAGTCAGGGACAGGTCAAAGGCAGGCAGTGTTCATGGTATCCGATAAACAGTCCGAGATAAGCTCGGGCAGCTCTGGGTTAATACGAGCTCAGGCAGAGGTCAGGTCAGGCAGCGAACAGTCAAATCCAGAACTAGCATACTAGAATCTATTGCTCAGGCACCTTCCCGCAGAGGTAGCCAGCCATAGGCTGGGAAAGAACAAGGTGTGCACGCTGGCCCTTTAAGACCCGGAAAAGTCACGTGTACCCCTATGGTCAGTGAGAGGCATTGCTTTAAGGAAGCAGTCTCTCAGAAGAACAGGGAGATCAGGACACCAGCAGAATGCTGAACTTCTAGAACCATGGAGCAGGCAAGCAAGGCAGCGGCTCTTCCCACCAGAAGGAATGGAATGGTCATAACAATACCCCTCCTTACACCTGTCTTCTTTGGTCCAGACTGTTCTCCCAATTTTTTTTTAGAAGACTGAGCCATCAATGTTTTCAGAAGGCTCCCAGGATCTCCATTCTGGGCTAAAACCTTTCCAGTCCACCAGGAAGAAGGTTTTACCTTAAACTTTCTTCATGTCCATAATATCCTTGACCTCATACTCATTCTCTGTGCCAACAAGAGTAGGATCAGGGAAGGAACAGCTGGAGTATCAGCTAAATAAAACTGACTTGAGGAAGGAAACATGAAGAGAGTTAGGACTGCATAAAGAGGATGGGATGTGCAACTTGTAACAGACCGATTTCAACTGACTCAGTACCTCAAAAGAACCAATGAAACAGGGCGCCCACTTGTACGAGGGTACCTTAAAGGCACTTTTCACCTCTGGGGGCAATTTTTATTTATGATTGCATTTTACTCATTTTTGGCTAAAAATCATCATTTATTAACAATATTGAGCAGTTCTGTCACAAAGAGTTAACTGTTAATTTAAGCCACATTCTTATCGATAAGATAAGAACTGACCTATAATGAGTGTTTATAAGGTCAGAGAGCAGAGATAGAGAGCCTGTCAGCTCCCCAACTGACGGAAAAGAGAAAATCCAAAGGCTGCGACTCAGCTATGTATAGAAAAAAGGGTTCAATATTATTAATAAAGACCATTTAAAAAAAATTGCCCACAAAGGTGTACATAGCCTTTTTTTAAGTGCGAGATTCTTGGAGGACAGCTAAACCTTGTCCCTGGGAGAAAACTGGGGTGGAATTCTGCACCTACAATCAATGATCCTCTTCATGCAAGCAGAAGCCTGTAGCAGGGATGTTTAAGTCTCTTGCCAGATCTGAAGGTAGTCACTGATAGTTGCTGGACAGATAGGTATCAGAAGAGGAACCCGCAAATGACGACCATATACAACAAAGAAATGGGTCTTTACTGGTAGACTTACTGGGATGGTTGTTGCAGGAAAACTCTGCCCAGGGGAGCAAAGCAACCCAGATGTCATAACATGCATGTAGAGGTTTGTCTGGCCAAATCCCAGCATATTTGCCGGGTAGTCAATGGGGCCGGCGGGAATTCTGGTAACAATCGGCAATGCTGGATCTAGACCTTAAAGGGGTTGTCCTGCCGTTTATATTGATGACCTATCCTCAGGAAAGGTCATCACTGAAATGGCGCGGGTACTTGTATTACACTGCACTTCCGAGACAAAGTACAATGTAAGGAACAGAAAGCAGCGCTCGCATGAAGCGCCACCTTCTCTCCAAACAGCGAATTGGTGGGGGTACTGGACCCCCACTGATCGGATATTGATGACCTATCCTGACGGTAGGTGATCAATATAAACAGCAGGACAACCCCTTTAATTCATCTATGAAACACCTATGAGGGACAGTATCAAATGCCTTTGCAAAGTCCAGAAGCACTACATCCATAGACGCCCATCTGTCCAGGTTTCTAATCACCTCAAAAACGAAAGCATTTACTTAAAGGGGTTCTGTAGCTTTTTCTTACTGATGATCTATCCTCTGATTGGTGGAGTCCGACACCCAGGCCCCAGCCGATCAGCTGTTTGAGAAGGCAGCGGTGCTGGCAGTAGCGCCGAGGCCTTGTCGATGTTTCCCCCAAGCCCAGTGACATCATTACTTGTATCTCTGGCCTGGACGCGACACCCGGGACCCTTGCCGATTGAATGCTGATTACCTATCAAGGGGCTACGAAGCTAGTGAAAGCTTTTTCTTACTGCTGATCTATGGAAAAAGCTACAGAACCCCTTTCACTAGCTCTGTAGCCCCATCATTTTAAGAATAGTGTGAGGGGTCCTGACTCCTAATAGTTGGACCTCCACCAATCAGGTTTAGTTTATGACACTTACCCCTTTTGTGCCTGCTGAAATTGTTAGAGTTCACAGTTTAAAACAGTCCAGTTTTATTAAATATCATGTAATACATGCCATGTATTTATAGATCTGATTTAGGCCGCTTTCACACAGTCAGTATTTTGTCAGTGATCAGTAATTTCCATCAGTGATTGTGAGCCAAAACCATAAGTGGGAAATCCGGATGAATTACTGAAGCAATACTGATGACGATCTTCATAGTATATCACCAGGAATCCGTGCATATTCCGGAGACAGAATACAGACAGATTTTAATACATTTGTGCGAAAGCGGCCTTAGGTCTCGTTCACATTTCTGTGTTCATTTGACGTCCATCGAACAATCAGTACGTATTTCATCCGTGAAGGATTCGTGTTTGATCTATATGCCCGTTTTTTTCCCTCTGTATTCCACGGACACTGCTCAGATGAAAATTAATTTCCAGAGAATCTCAGTGGTCAGTGAAAAATGGACCAAACACGGATGCCATCCGTGTTCTGTCATGTTTTTTCACAGACCCATAGACTTCAGTGGGCTTGTTTGGTCCGCATCATGGTAGTGTATGTCGTCGTCATCATCATTTTTTCATTGACCCATAGTCAGTAAAAAAAATAAAATACTGATGTGTGTGAAGAGACACATTAAAAGCAATGGGAACATGTGCTGTCTGTGGAAAATGCGGATAGCACATATAAGTGAAAAGCGGAAATGTGAACGAGGCCTGTTTGTTTGGGGGATCATGCTCAGGGTCAGGCGGGGATTTTTCGGTGGGACTTATTAACGGTTATTAACTTTCATAAAGAAAAATCTAAAAATGATTTTAAAAATAGCTCATTTTATTCAGGAGTGTTTAACATATTGCATTTACTTTTTTTTCGATAATTAACAATAATTGATCCCTGAGACAACTCAAATAACAGAGTAATAAATCCTGACACCGGCTGCAATGATTACACGATTCAAATAAAATGCCCACACTAAAAGTAATTAAAAAATCAGCTGTTTCTATGAATAAAAGTGAGAGGGGAATATTTCTATTAACCTGCCGTGATGAGGTAGCCCTTTGTGATAGTCTGGCCACATACATCTAAGGGTGGGTTCACATCAGCGTTATGGATTCCGTTATAACATGGTCATAACGGAAAATAACGGAATCCATAAGATGGAAATCAAAACGGAAACGTTTAAAAAGGCATTATGTTTTGATCCTTCATAATACAAGTCTATGAGCAGCAGAACGGATCCGTCCCGTTGTCGTTATGCTTAACGGAAAAAAAAGTTCTGTCAACGGGACTTTGTTTTCGGTCTTGCATAACGGGAACCAGACGGATCAAAACGGAATACCTCTTAAAGGCTTCCGTCATAACCATAATGGAATCTATAACGCTGATGTGAACCCACCCTAAATTGGACAGCCTGATTACTGAGATGATAATGTGATCTGGATATTTAAACTGGATCAAACTGGATCAGAGATTAAAGGGATTCTGTCACCACTTTTCAGCCCTGTGAGCTAAACATATGCTCATGTTCAGGGTCTCATTATGATTCCTAATGTTGCCTTATAAACGCGATCTGTGGCTTAATTTAGCAAAAAAGCAGGTTTTACTAACCTGTCAATCATACAAATAAGGTGCCCAAGGGAGGTCCGGGTATGTAGGGTGCCCGGCTGCAGCCATCGCTGTTCATGCACGCGCCGCCTTCCCAGAGTTCTGCGCCGCCTCCTACTCCTCTGTGCCGGCTCTCCCTCCCTCGCTGTGAGATGCCGCGCGTGCGCACAGGCTCAGCCTGATGCGCCCGAACGGACTGCTGGCAACAGCTTCTTCTAGCGTAGTGCGCATGCGCCGGCACTTCGCTAGAAGAAGCCGGTCCAAGCAGTCTGTACGGGCGCGTTAGGCTGAGCCTGTGCGCATGCGCGGCATCTCACAGCAGGGGGAGGGAGAGCCGGCACAGAGGAGTAGGAGGCAGCGCAAAACTCTGGGAAGGCGGTGCTGGGCACGAATGGCGATGGCTGCAGCCGGGCACCCTGCATCCCCGGACCTCCCCTTGGGCACCTTATTTGTATGAATGACAGGTTTGTAAAACCTGCTTTTTTGCAAGATTAAGCCACATCTCATTTATAAGGCCACATTAGGAATCATAATGAGACCCTGAACATGGGCATATGTTTAGCTCACAGGGCTGAAAAGTGGTGACAGAATCCCTTAAAAAGCTTGCATCCGCCCAGTGGCAGATTGGGAACTGAAAGTGGTCCTGGAAAAAACCTAAAAGTGGCTCCAAGGCGAGTCTGAACTGATAGAAAGCGGGCAACACAAGTAGGCAGGACTACCGAAGTAGGCGGGGCAACTACCGAAGCAGGTGGGACCACTACAGAAGTAGGCGGGGCCACTACAGAAGTAGGCGGGGCCACTACATAAGTAGGCGGGGCCACCACAGAAGTAGGCGGGGCCAGCAATACCACAGTACAGCTCAAAATACCACCCCAGCAAAACCAAATTTCACATTGCAGCATAAAATACTGCCCTGTCACCATTAGGATGGTGATACAGTTGAATTCAGGAGGGATCTGCGGCTGCTGTGAGCATCAGATCCTTATGTACCTGGCCATCGTCTGAGCGGAGGGCTCAGGGGGTCCTCTGGGCATCGGCCCACAGCAGTCCGCCTCCTCCAGCAGTCTGTGCACTGGTCTGAAATCTACGCCAGCTTGTCACCATTTACACCAGTTTCTGAGATAAATGATGATAAATGTGCTGGGGTCTATGGCCACACCCTCGCCTTCTTCTCAAAAACTGACAAGGGTGGCGTAAAAACAGTGACTAGACAGGGAATAATACATTTCCTCCATTGTATATAATAATTGCTCAGACCCAAGCTGAGGATTGATCTTCTGTAGCTGGATCTCCAAAAGTCTTGAGGTGAAAAGTGTAGACATCAACGTAACAAAAAGTCATGCTGTAATATCAGCCTGCAATCCCTGAATAAGGTGAAAATAGCTATACAAGGGGTTGGCAATGCGATTTCCATACACTCGTCATAGAGATAAACCCTCTGTTATGGTAAACTGAGGATTGAGGGAAAAAAATTGTCCTACCAATCTATTGATCTTTCTTTGCAGGACAATACTCATGGCCATCATCCATAGAGGATAGTCTGACAGATGATTGCAACATTTATGGCCAACATTTAAAGGCATCTGGCAATAGATTTGTACCTATGACACTGGCTGACCTGTTACATGGGCACTTGGCAGCTGAAGGCATCTGTGTTGGTCCCATGTTCATATGTGCCCGCATTGCTAAGAAAAATGAAGTTTTAATATATGCAAATGAACTTCTAGGAGCAACAGGGGTGTTACCATTACTCCTTGAGGCTCTGCTCTCTCTGCAACTGCTCCGCCCTCTGTATGCGTTATGATGTTCTCCCTACCTGGCCTTGTCAATCAAAGTACAGATGGCGCGGCAGATGTGCAGAGCCTATAGATGTAAGAGCAACACCCACATTGCTCCTACAATCTTATGTGCATATACTAAAACATCATTTTTCCTTGGGGACGACGGCCGAACGGAGGGCAGATATCAATCTAAAAAGAGGTTATAGTGTTGAGACAACTGCTATAACAACCTACTCCATAACTGTCCGAGAACGGACCAGACTGTAAATTCGAGGATTCTGGTAAGAAAATTGTCTCTGTGTGTGATCTATAGACATAGATTTCTTTGACATTAACCATGTCCTAATACAGTCTGTCCAGGAAAACTTCTGGAAGCTGCTTGATTACTCCGTGTGCTGTATCCCAGATTCTGACACCATCTTTGAGAAGACTCCTTTCTTCTGTATCAGTCTCTGTGGTTCATCAAACTCTACAACTCTACCAGCATCTAGAACAAGCACTCTGTGTAAAAAACAAAACAAAGTCAGCCACGTTTCCACATTTCTTCACTTTTGATCAATAATCTGAAGTTTGTTGGTATAATTTTTAGAGTTGGTTCCTCTCTTCCACTATACTGTCACATCCCATCAGACAGAGACATAGCCTGACTCAAGTTACAACAGCTGGCAAAAAACACTGGCTGTTGTAACTTTCTGCAATACAGACAATAGAATGAGGGGGAAAGGCAGGATTTCTAGAGACCCATGTCCTTCAAACCCTCTGCATTACTAGATGACTGCACCCTGGGCCCTGGCTTTCCCCCTCCCCACTTGCTATGCTTCTGTCCCCATACACTCAAGCAATTCTTGAGATTGAGTTGTATCTTTCTTATCAGTTTTAACCTGTGCTCAGGAGTGAGTTGACTAGTTACCACAATAAGAGCTGAAAAAAGGAGATTTTTGTGAAACTCACCTGTAAAATCTTTTTCTCGTAGTTCCATTGGGGGACACAGACCATGACCATGGGTGTAGCTTAGAGGTATTGCCAGGAGGGACACTATGCAAATAGAAGAAGCTCCTCCTCCTCGGGCTATACCCCCAGGCTCCAGCAGGAGAACTTCAGGCGTTGCCAAAGCAGTAGGAGAAGGAGAACAAAAAGGTAAAGGAACCATACAGACCGTAAACCGTGAGGTCCAACCAGAGAACAATAGAAAAAACATCCTCCCGTGCATACGCAGGAAGGGGTGGGAGCTGTGTCCCCCAATGGAACTACGAGAAAAAGATTTTACAGGTGAGTTTCACAAAAATCTCCTTTTCTCGGGCATTCCATTGGGGGACACAGACCATGGGACGTCCTAGAGCAGTCCATGGGGTGGGAGACACTCACAGCACCGCCAGGAGCCACGTCCAACGGTCAAGCGGGAACCGCTGCCTGCAACACCTTGCGCCCAAGGGCCGCGTCAGCGGACGCCAGCAAATGCACTTGATAAAATTTAGTGAAGGTATGCAGGGACGACCAAGTGGCCGCCTTACACAGCTGGGACGCTGAGGCCCACTACGACAGGCCCAGGAGGATCCCACCGCCCTAGTGGAGTGGACAGTGATCCGGACCGGAGGAATCTTACCACGAGCACGGTAAGCCGCAGAAATGGCTGATCGTATCCAGCGCGCCACGGTGGCCTTGGAGGCCGCCAAACCCCGACGAGGACCGTCAGGAACCACAAACAGGGAATCAGAATGGCGGAAATAAGCCGTGGCCCTCAGATACACTCGAAGAGCCCGAACTACGTCCAGGGAATGGAGAGCGTGCTCTTTGGAGTTCGCCGGAGAAGGACAAAAGGAAGGTAAAACCAGGTCCTCATTAAGGTGGAAGGGCGAAACCACCTTAGGTAGAAAGGATGGGACCGGACGCAGAACCACCTTATCCTGGTGAAAAACCAGGAAAGGATCTCTGCAGGATAGCGCAGCTAGCTCCGACACTCGCCGAATAGAGGTTATGGCCACCAGAAAAACCACCTTCCAGGTAAGGAAGGGAAGGGCCACATCTCTAAGGGGTTCGAAGGGGGCGCACTGGAGGCCGAGGAGAACCAAGTTAAGGTCCCAAGACGGCAGGGGATGGATGTACGAGGGCACCGAACGCGCCACCCCTTGAAGAAAGGTCCGCACCGGATCGAGACGAGCAAGGGACCTCTGGAAGAAGACAGCCAGAGCCGAGACCTGACTCTTCAAGGAACCGAGGGAGAGACCCTTCTCAAGGCCAGACTGCAGAAATGCAAGTACCACAAGAATGGAAAAGCGTAGGGGAGGAACCCCCGAGGACTCACAAAAGGAAAGAAAGGCCTTCCATGTGCGGTGGTAAATCCTAGAGGAAGCCGGCTTCCGCGCCTTAATCATGGTCCGCACCACTGACTCGGAGAAGCCCCGTGACTTCAGGATGATGGTTTCAGCAGCCAGGCCGTTAAACACAGCGACCGTAAGTTCCGGTGGAAGAGAGGCCCCTGAGACAGAAGATCCTCTCTGTCCGGGAGGGGCCAAGGAGCGTCTGCGAGCATGTGCACGACGTCCGCGAACCAGGCGCGGCGGGGCCAGTCCGGGGCGATGAGAATCGCCGGGATCCCCTCCAGCGCGATCCTGCGAAGAACCTTGGGTAGCAGAGGAAGGGGGGAAGACGTAGAGAAGGCGGAATTGTTGCCATGGAGATACCAGCGCGTCCACTCCGCAAGCTCTCGGGTCCCGCGTCCGAGCCAGGAACACTGGGACCTTGCAGTTCAACCTGGAAGCCATCAGGTCGACGTCCGGACGGCCCCACCTGCGGCAAAGGTCCTGGAAGACCTCCGGGTGCAGTGACCACTCGCGGGATCCACCTTGGTCCGACTCAGAAAATCCGCCGTCCAGTTGTCGACACCCGGAATATACACCGCCGACAACACCGGGAAGTTGGACTCCGCCCACTGGAGGATCCGCTCCACCTCCTGCATTATGGCCGTGCTGCGGGTCCCGCCTTGATGATTGATGTAGGCCACAGCCGTGGCATTGTCCGACTGGACCCGCACAGGAACCCCTGCAAGGGTCCGGGTCCAATGAGAGAGGAGAGAAAAATTGCTCGCAGCTCCAGGATATTGATCGGAAGGCGAGATTCCTCCGCTGACCAAACCCCTTGAACCGTCTGGTTTCGGAGAACCCCGCCCCAGCCCGAAAGGCTGGCATCCGTGGTGACAATCGTCCAGACAACGGGAAGTAAGGACCGCCCGGACTCCAGAATCAGGGGAACAGCCACCAAGACAGAGAGGTCCGAACCCGAGGAGGAAGGTGGACCCTGGAGTCCAGACCCAGAGGGGACCTGTCCCAGCGGGAGAGAATCAGCCGCTGAAGGGGACGAGTGTGGAACTGCGCGTACGGGATGGCCTCGAAGGATGCCACCATGAGGCCCAGGGTCCTCATGCACTGCCGAATGGACAGAGGCTGGGTAGACAGCAGGAGCCGAACCGCCTCCTGAATCTGGCAGGACTTTGAGTCTGGAAGGAATACCTTGGCGACTGACGTGTCCAGGATCATCCCCAGGAAGGAGAGCCTCTGGGATGGGAGGAGAGTCGACTTTGGCCGGTTGATCAACCAGCCGAACTGTTCCAGAGTCTGGACAGTAATTTGGACGCTGTCCACGGCTTGTGGAAAGGACGGGGCCTTTATCAGAATGTCGTCCAAGTAGGGCAAAAGAGAAATGCCCCTTGAACGAAGTAAGCCCATTAGAAGTAAGCCCATTAGGCAGTAGCCAACCCAAAGGGAAGGGCGATAAACTGAAAATGACAGTCTCCGATAGCAAACCGCAGGTAGCGTTGATGCGACTCTGCTATAGGGACGTGTAAATAGGCGTCCTGGATGTCCACTGAGGCAAGAAATTCCTCTGGAAGAAGGGAGGCAATGACCGGCCGGAGGGACTCCATGCGGAACTTCCGGACCCGCAGGAACTTGTTGAGTAGCTTTAGGTCCAGGATAGGCCGCACAGACCCTTCCTTCTTGGGCACCACAAACAGGTTGGAATAAAAGCCTGTTCCCTGCTCCTCCAGGGGAACAGAGGAGATGACCCCCCGTTCCAGAAGAGAGGTGACCGCCCCAAACAAAGCCGAAGCTCGGATGGGGTCTCCCGGAACCCGAGAGGGGAAAAAACGTTCCGGTGGTCTGGATTCGAACTCTATTTTGTAACCAAATCTCTTTGTACAATCTCTAGAGCCCAGGCGTCCTGAATGTGAGCTCTCCAGGGCACCTGAAAGGAGAGCAGACGGCCCCCCACCGAGAGAGTCATGCTGAGGGCTGCTTGGGGGCTGCAGGACGTGCAGACTGAGCTCTCGGGCGCCAGGAGGGCTGAGCCTTGAAGGAAGGCTTCTTGCGGGAGTCCTGAGATCCCCCGGCCGAAGATGAGGAGAATGGCCGGACAGAGGAGAAGCGCCGAAAGGAGCGCTACCTGGGCCCAGAAGAATTCTGGCGAGCAGGGCGTCTGGACCTAGGCTGGGGCAGATGAGTACTCTTACCCCCGGTCGCAGCTGAAATGAACTCATCCAGCTGGGCCCCAAAAAGACGGGAACCATCAAAGGGAAGGTTAGCAAGGGAACGCTTGGAGGAGGCATCCGCGTCCCAGACCTTCAACCAGATCTCCCTGCGCTGGATCACCGAGAGGGAGGAGATGCGGGCAAACAGAGCCGCAATGTCCATGGAGGCCTCGCAGAGGAATTTAGCTGCCTGAGACATCTGGAGGCTGAAGTCCAAGGTGTCAGCAGACACATGCAGGTCCGTCAAATCTTGGTGATGACGTTGCAGCCACATAGAGAGGGCCCTAGCAACCCACGCAGATGCAAATGCCGGGCGCAGGGACGTGCCCGCCAAGGAAAAAATGGACTTGGATAAGGAATCCAAGCGCCTGTCCACAGCATCCTGTAGAGAGGAGCCGTCCAGGACTGGTAGGGCAGTATTTTTGGCCAGCCGGGCCACAGGCGGATCCACCTTAGGAGGGAAGCCCACTGATCAACGCCAGTGGCAGGAAACGGGTACAGCGTATCCATGCGCCTAGCAGAAGTAAATTTTTGGTTTGGTCGGTCCCAGGCCTTGGACACGACCGCGGTGAACTCACTGTGGACGGGAAACACCGCTGCCTCGGATTTTTAGGCGGGAAGAGGGCAAACTCCTGACTGGTGGAAGGAGTAAGGTCCTCTTGGAGGTTGAAGGTGTCACGGACCGCCGTAACCAACTCAGAGACCATAGCGGACAGTCTGGGAGGGGGATCCCGCTCCATGACCTCATCCAAATCTGACAATTCCCCTTCTGATTTCTGCTCCCTAGGGGGAGAATCATCAGAGCGCGCCTCAAGGCGGGAGGGGGAGGCGGAGACATCAGATGAAGATTGCTGATGCTCACGCGGTCTCTTAGTGCCCGGGCGACCCCTGGGAGGGTCACTGGGGGGAGTTAGAGCGGGAAGCTCCTCTGGGTTAGCGGGCGTCATACGCTCCATGAAGGCCATGGCCGCTTTGGCTACTGGGGCCAGATCCGCAGCAGCACTAGACATGGCAGATGCCCAGGCGGGTACCACCTAGTCCGCAGTGGTAGGTGGGGAACCAGGCTGGACTAACGCAATAGGGGCAACTTGGTCGGGGCCAGGGGCAGGGCATGAGGCACAGAGACCCATGACCGAGAGAGGCAGAAGGCACGACTTACCGGACCCCAGTGGACCCTGAGAAGAGGCCTTGGCAGATTTAGTGGGCGCCCCAGGCTTAGGCATGATTGGCACCTTTGGGGAAAAGAAGGAAAAAATTCTCCTACCAGACTGCGTTCAGGAAGCAAACCTGGTCAAAACTACCGCTCTGGCAAGTGCTGAGTTCGCCAGAAACTGGAAATCCAAGTGTCAGGAAGGCAGAGAGCACGAGAGAACCGGCAGACACCTTGCTGTAGGAGCCGGAGGAAGCAGGAGTTAGGCTCCGCCCCTAATTAATTATGCGGTGGGGAAAATGCGCGCGCGATACAAAACAATGCTCTTAAGATGTCTAAATTCCTTCTGCCGTGCTGGGGACCCTTATTATAAGGCCCCCAATAGATACAAGGCAACTGAGAGCCGTGGCAGGAGCTCTGTCTGCAGCCACAGCGTCTGCTCCTCCAGGCAGAGCAGCCTCTTAAGGTGGCCCCGACCTATTAAGGTGGAAGAGATTCTTAAGGTGGCACCAGACTTAAGGTGGCACCGAGAAATAGCACTGCACTGAGTGCTGCAGAACCCTTAGAGGTACCAATTCCTCTATTATGGGTGAGAAAAGTGCCTCATATGCCCCCAGCCCCCAAGTTCACACAGTCGGCCCAGGGGGACAAGAAGAGGGAGAAGAAGAAACACAGACTGCAGTCATACTTATCTGTTCCTGCAGTCTTCTCCCTCTAAGTCCGGACCAGCAGGGAAGCACCTCTTCAGACGTCTGACTCCCAGGGTGGGAGATACAGTGCTCTGGATTGAGGGTGGCCGCAGGTGTCCCAATGGCTGGCGGGATGCGGTGCTACCAGGGAGCCCGGATCCTCTTTACTTCTTTGGGGGAAAGGTGGAGGAGGCCAGGCAACGTTCAAGGACGGCGGCGGTCACTCCACGGGGGACCAGGAAAGCGCCATGCTGACCTGCGTCCCCCTCTGTAAGAAAAATAATAAACATGAGTAGCAGTGTTATCCTCCTTCTACAGACACTAAGCAAAGACTGAAGTTCTCCTGCTGGAGCCTGGGGTATAGCCCGAGGAGGAGGAGCTTATTCTATTTGCATAGTGTCCCTCCTGGTAATACCTCTAAGCTATACCCATGGTCATGGTCTGTGTCCCCAATGGAATGCCCGAGAAACAATGGTTTTATGTGTGATCGCCTGTCCAATGGGTAATCAGTTGCACCTTTACATGGGTCAATTGGGAATTTTGTTTGTATGAAGGCTCATTCTCGGACAGTCTGAAAAGACTCTTACTAAATGGACCTTATCATGTAGTATTCACGACTGTCATGTAGAAATCAGACATCTGTAGCTAGATATAAAGCAATTCCTGTACCTTTCAGAATCCAGGACTGTATGTAGCCTGTGAGCTATTGTCAGTACAGTGCAGTCACTGAAAGCAGTGCGAATGGTGCTCTGAACAAGGTTGTCGGTCTCCATGTCAATTGAGGCTGTTGCTTCATCTAAAACAAGGATTTTTGTTTTTCGAAGTAAAGCTCGAGCAAGGCAGATGAGTTGTCGCTGCCCGACACTACAAGGAAAGAAAAACATATTAACCACAGTAAAAAAACACTATGACGTCTTGAACTCAGACCTTTGCGGATGCTAAATTCACATGTAAGATACGTTTTTGTGTCTGCAATTTGGCCATGGATGTGTGAATAAGCCCTTAGCTCTACCAAATTTACCTGCACAGATACACTATCTGGATGCAGGAGAGATTTGTGCTGTTGCTCCATTATTACATTCTTGCACTACAATAAAGGGGTCAGATCATACTGATTTTCTCTAGCAGTCTTCAGCTCTTCCTGATTTTCATTGCTTCTTGTATATTGTTCTGTAGCCAGTCTCTTTAATACTACACTCCTTAAATTGCAACACCAAGAAGGAAAAGCTGTAAGGTTATGAAAATCGAGGAAGCAGCAGGTGTCACTTAGATGACCAAATTTTCAAGCACCTAGCTCCAATCTGTGGCACGCAGCAACTTCAATGTTAAGGTGTGTAGCAACATGTAATTTGGTATTACCTCAGGTTCTCTCCTCCTTCTGAAACCTCATGGTAGAGTTTCTTGGGAAGAGATTGCACAAAGTTCTTGAGATGGCACATATCCAGAGCCTCCCATATATCAGCATCAGAATGTTTCTCCAAGGGATCCAGATTCATCTGTACAGTCCCGGAAAATAAAACAGGATCCTAGAAAAAAGAGAGACTGACTAGAGCTAGAGGAATAGCTGAAATCTATGGAGACCAAGGGGTCATTTACTAAGCTAAAATACGCCGACATTGGGCATATTTCAGGCGCAGATTGTGGTGCAACAGCTAGTGGGTATGGAGAGGAAATAAGTGGGTATGGAGGGGAAGGGGATGGGCTGGCAGGCACGTCTCATTTACCATTTTCAGGTGTAGAAGAAGGTCTAAATGTAAGACAGCAAGGAAGCCGTCTTACATTTAGAACTGGCACAGGATCCGCTGAAGTTGTGAAGAGGCCGGAACCACCGCCAGCTTACGGGTTTAAAACTCCGGTCTTAATAAATGTGCCCCCAAGTGACTATTCTAAAGCTGCTCATGGAGTTAAAGGAATTGTAATCAAGAATGCACCTTTTATAGTTGTCGGCCTGAGGATCAGCTGATGCAAGTGTGACTTCTGAAATCCCCAGGGAACAGCGCATATTTCAGGGGAAGTAGTATAAGGGTCCACTTACATGGGTTTTTGGACTCCACGGCTTGTACAGGTGAAGCACAATGAAATCATGAGATTCACGTGTACAAGCCATGCAACCACGCTGCAAAACCATGGCATCTCCTGGTCATAGTGTGTGTTTTTTCTGCTGTTCTGGATGTGGTTTGGACATGGTCCATTCTAATTTCACCCTTACACCTAGGCCAGTGATGGTGAACCTTCTAGAGACAGAGTGCCCAAACTGCAACCCTACAACCCATATATTCATTGCGAAGTGCCAACACAGCAATTTAACCTAAATACCAATATAGTATCTTCCATGTATTTTATAATTTAGCTATAATAGCCTGCCTACATACAATGGGCTGCCTGTGCTGTTTACAGTGCGCCCTGTGCTGATAAATACCAGGAAAAGTGTAAGGCATATTGGTACACCATAGAATTTTTCCAGGGTACGGGTGCCCACTGAGAGGGCTCTGAGTGCCGCCTCTGGCACCTGTGCCATAGGTTCGCCACCTCTGACCTGGGCTATAGAAACAAAAAATTTTAACAGCACTCTGCAACCAGAACTCTGCCCTGCCTCTATGACAGAAGCTGTAAGAGGTAGTTAGTGTACATTTTGATCAAAAGGTAATACGCCACTCACCACGCCAAGGCCCCCTCGTGAGTGGTCCTAACGCTAAATCCTACCTGTTATGGGCCATGACAGCCACACAAAATCCAGGGAGTGCAGGCCCAGCATGCATGCTGGGATGAACCATACTTATTAACCCTTTCTGGTGCTATAACAGCCTCCATTAGATCCAGGGACGCAGGTACCAACATGCACGCTGAGCCCACTGTGTACTCCTCCTGGAACCGGATGGTTACTAGCAGGCAGCTGCCATCCTAGTACTCCTATTATACCCTGCAACCGGATAATGCTGAAGTCACAATACACTGCAATACAGAATTGTTTATGTTTGAATTGTAGATATTGACATGGAAAATTAAAAATATCAACACAAATTCATTAACAATATGTTAAACATAAAAACATAATTTAAACAATAGGTCATTTTCTGATGACACATTCTCTTTAATAACCCTGTCACGAGCCTAATCTCTGTACGGTCAGTATAATGTCACTCACCTGTGGAATGATATTCAGTTTGCTTCGTAAGTCGTGCAGTCCAATGGTTGCAATATCAATTCCATCAATGACGATCCTTCCTCCTGATCTCTCTACTATGCGGAACAAGCAATTTGTGAGAGTGGATTTACCGGCTCCGGTTCTTCCAACAATCCCGAGCTGAAAATACATTAATGGAAACATTAGATTTTATGACTGGTTCCCACCCAAGGTGGCGATGCACTGTATATCAGCCAACAGCTATATCGTCTGTCTTATGTAACTGTACCGCCGCAAATAATCACCACTGTCTAAAATAATCCCTATAGGATAGGTGTCAGAATAGGGGTGCACAAGCAGTGGCCCACCAACCATTGGGACCCAAACATCCTGCATTGTATGAAGCCTGTATCCTAGTGATGCAGAGCAAGATGTGCCGCCATATGACGACAACTCTGTCCCCCCATTCCTGCATCGATCATAGATATCACTCTAGAACTTAAAAGATACATAGGAGCGCACTACAGTGGCTCCTCATTGCGGCACTGTTATGGAGGAACTGTTTAGCTGGTACTGCACTGTTCTGGGGATACCTCCTGGTGGCACTGTTATGGCACAGGATGTGTCTGGCACTGCTATGATGGAATTCTATTTTAAGTAATTTAAAGGGCACTCCACTCCAGGCAATATGTGCCAACCCCTCTTTCCTTGCTCTTGCACCCCGAGACAGGACGAAAAGAGAAAAACCTTTGACGTCGGTCGCGGTGCATTTTCTGGATTGTCATCAATGTAGCACGGATTGAGAGTTACTGGACTTGAATTGGCATGCAACAATCTGAGAGGGACCCCCGTTTCTGCACATCTCCTTCGAATCTAGATGGATCTTTAACCTTGATTCCCTAGCACCCCGTGGGATGAATGAGGAACTAACTTTCACTGGTTTCTATGGGTAATTATATATATATACTTGCTTGAGAATGGTTTCAGTATGTAAACCGAAACGTTGCACCTGGTGAAAAAGAGACACGTTTTTATTGAAGGAAGTGCCGTGGACCTTTTGTGGATATCGATTTTGGAGCACGGGATCGCTCCAACAGCCACTGGCACCCGGTCTCTTTACACTTGCAGCAGTGCGGTTCGCAACCTTTTGTCTAATATATATATATATTTTTTATTATTATTATTTTTTTATTCTCTCGTCACTCACTTCACATTTTATTTTTACACATTTAGATTTTTAAAGAATTTTACCAAAAAGTTTTCACAATTTTAGTCCAGTCCATGTTTTTGTCCACACTTTGTCATCACACACACCATATATTTTTTATCATACACACCTTTATATATTCACACCCTTTTTTATTTTTATATGTTCATTCATTATTTATTTTTCACCGGGTTTACTTTATTTGCACTATGGTACTTTGAGGGACATCCAATCAAGTTCTTCATCCCACTCTTCGGCATGGATTTCTCTGGATTTTGATTAATTTATTTGGACGTTCAATTATTCATATACAATATATCTTTTTGTATATATGAATACATCTATCTATAGCAGCCTCCACAATCACATCTTGTGTCTGCTCCTGGTGTCCCAGACATTTTGAATCGGTGCAGGATAGGCTGAAGTTATGGAGAGGCCGGCACCTCTACATAGCTTCGGTGGTTCCGCTGCCAGAGCAGGGGCTTAATAAGACCGACGTCTAAACGGCAGTCTTATGAAATTACCCCTATATACATACTGGGAAATAAAACATACATTTTGAGGACTCAAAGGGTATAATCAAAAGTGGGAGTTTTGTTGCAGAAATTTCTGTGGCTGAAAATCTGTTCTATATATCAGAAAGTTTATTTCTGCAGCATTTGATAGATTTTTCAGGTCCCCATTGAGATGAGTGTAACAGTGAGTTTTTAGTAACAAATCTGCTGAATGTGAATTCACTCCCTGGCTCTCTTCACTGGTCTTCTAGTCCCCGTCCACCAACTTCCATAAAGATGGGGTCACATACAACACTGCAGCCAGCCTCAGCAGTGACATGTCCCCAAGCGTCTCGTCATTACTGGGTCATGAGCTGCTTGGGAACATGTCGCCACTGAGGACAGGCGTTGGCTGCAGCAGCGCATGTGACCCCGTCCATGCAGAAGTTGACAGGCGGGACTGGCCGACCAGTGAAGAGAGCTGGAAGTAAGTGAGAGGGAGAAGATTATAGATTTCTCCCCAGGTACAACTGGCCAGAAGGTACATTTAAATCCAGCCAATTCTGTTGGAATGGGCCGACAAGTTTTGTGCACGGTGTGCGACAGACATCACGATATTGCTGGATTCCACCAAGTATAGCTAGATCACATTCATAAACCATCAGAAAGACAAACCGAACATTATTTACTGCTATAATTCACCTTCTCTGTTTCATGCAGTTTAAAGGTGACATCCCGTAGAGCCAAGTCGTGGTCCTCCCGATAGCGGGCCTGGTAGTTAGTGAACTCAATGATCCCCCTGTCTGGCCACTCAGCAGCTGGTCTTCTTGGCAGGATCCAGGGGCCTGGTAATGTTCGGATATAAACTTAGTTACAGCACTGTACAGAGATAATGCACCAATATATAAAGTCTAATTTGGGTACCTCTTTTTCCATTTCTTCATATTCACAAACCCGTTCAATCGCCACTCCATTAGTCTCTATCTCACAAGCTTTGCGCACCCAGAAATTTAACGTCTGTGTGATCTGGGGAGGAAATGAATAAGGAACGGGGTTGGGTTCTTACAGAACAGTATACCTGAGGGGAAGATGTTTCTCCTTCTTCCGCATCTAATGTGAACAAACAAAAGTTACTGCTGCATTAAAGCGGTTATCTCACTTCGGCTAATGGCGGCCTATTCCGATGTTATGGCCACAGCTGCGGCACGGATACAAGGTGGCCAGGATGGGAGCTGCTGTGTCTGCATGCCAGAAAGGCCGAAGCTTTTTCCATAGTGTGTAAGCACGACCACGCTGCTGGATTGCAGGTGGTCATAACCCCTGAAACGAGCAGTGTATAATGTGATGCAAAAATTAATCACGCCAGCAAAGGAGGCAATATGGATAATCACAATACATTAGTATCTGCCCTGTATTAACTTTGTCTACAAGATAAATGCCATTTGCTGACAACCCCATTATAATCAGGCTGTCGAGATAAGTAAAAGACTCTCCTGTTTGTGATTGATAGCGCCACTCTGGTCTGTAGGCTGTGTCTGGTGTTGAGGCTCAGCCCCATGCAAGTGTATGGATCTGAGGTGCAATATCTGCCAACGCCTGCACACACAAGTGGCGCTGTCTCTGAAAAACTTACTATAACAGCTCTAATAACTGGATTATGGATAAATACAGTGAAACTGTAAAGTACATACGTTCAATGCATAGGTTACTGATAACCCCACTGTTCCAGATGTCATCTTGTCACCTGCCTGGACAGCAAATACTGCAGCAAAGAAGACCATCAAATTTCCCAAAAACTCCAGCCTCACTGCCAGCCACCTGAGGTAAGATAAAAACATATGATAACTGTAGCTGATGACGTCTTTCGTAAAATTACATTATCTTATATTGACTAGAACTTTTTATTGCCAACTCAGCTTTCCAATCAAGCAGGGAACAAAAAATCTATCAGAGACCCAAAGATTTCGGCAGGACTCCAAACACGTGCATGGAGAGTCCGACTTTGGCCTTATGAGAGATATCAGTGCAAAAGAGCGTCAAGCTTCGTTTGGCTTACTGCGGCTCGGTCTCCATTCAACTGAGCATGGCCACCAGTTCCCCAGCATGGCCGCTACACAGCGGACCATACTTTCTGCTTCCGGCTCCATCCTCTCTGTTGTTTTCGAAACTAAAAACAGTTGGTCGCTGAGTGGTGTCGGGTGGTTGGACCACCAGTGATCTGATACTGGCCAACTACCTTGAGGATAGGCTATCGATATCTAGACGCCTTTAATGGTGACCAGAAGATAAGAGGCAGAAAACACGCAGCTCTCCGTTACCTGTTAGAGATGACAATATTGTAGTAGTACACTAAATTCTCATTCATCACATCCTTGTTCTGATCAATGAACCTCTCTTGATGTCCGTAGGCTCTGATGGTGGACGCTCCCTGCAAGGTCTCACTGAAATGGGAGATGACTGGGGAACGTGAGGCCCCAACCAGTCTCCGGATTTGACGTGAGCTGGCGATATAATATCTCTGAACAAAGTAGAACATCATGTTAACAGCTCAGACGTGAGTAGACATATATACAAACTACATGGAGGTCTAATGTGAATAAAAAAAATTGGATTTTTTGTGCTTACCTGTAAAATCCTTTTTTCGCTGAGTTCATTGGGGGACCCAGGAGACCATAGGGTATAGCTGCTGCTGCTGCCACTAGGAGGTGACACTAGGCAAAAAACGTGTTAGCTCCTCCTCTCAGCTATACCCCTCCTGCATACACTGAGCTAATCAGTCTGTACAAAAGCAGTAGGAGCAGCCAGAAGCCAACAGAAACTAATTGTATGAAAGAGAGCTGGAGATGGGTCAGAACCAAGAACAGGTGGGACCGACCAAAAAAAACCAGAAATGAACTTACTGGATGGGTGCTGTGTCCCACAATAAACTCAGCGAGAAAAGGATTTTACAGGTAAGCAAAAATGTGGTGAAAAAGCACAGGAACCCTGAATAGGACAGGAAGAGCATGAACCAGAAAGGCCAGCCAGGGAGCGTAGAACGCACGGCGTCTTAGACTGGGCAAAAAGAGGAAAACCCGGTTAAACAAAGCCTAAGGGCTCGAGAGGCTTCAGAAGATGTGGATAGCAGCACATAATATCCACAGGAAGGATAAGCCTGTCTGACGACTGAAGATGATGTGCAGAAGGCATTTTCGGATAACGAAGACCACAGAATTGCTGTGGGGACCTGGACTGGAAACCCAGGATGTCTTGCATAGCAATAGGCCCCATGGAAAACCAAAGGGTGTCTACTGAACAGAAATGAACCTGTAGAATCTGGGTATGCCCTAGACCTGGCGAACAAGCAACAGGAAAACCCAGACACGACCTTAACAAATGTGTAAGTATCAGGGTGGGATACTTCAACCCAGGGAAAACTGGAAGGAATTACTGGGTAACTGGCAGAGGACCAGTCCTGTAGGGATCTCCCAGGTACGTGAGGAGACCCCTGTGGGCCAATTTGTAAAGAAAACAGCGAGTAGACACTTCCTTGTAAAGAATCCAGCACAACAAGAGACTAAAAAGTATGGAACATGATCACTCATCAAGACAGAGATAAGGGATGGCCAAGGGGGACAAAAGCCACAATGGGAACCAATCAGAGGAAGAAAATGAAAAGCCATAGACAAATGGGGAGTAATCTGAGCGGAAAAGACTTGATCCCCGGGGATCAATAGTATCCCAGCCGTGCAGCAGAGATCAATGCGGCAGTAGAGTACAGCCAAAGCAACCTCCGCCACTGGACAAAAGGAAGACTGCGAGTGATGCTGGAACCTGGACCGTATCATGACTGGCATCGGACAGCCTGAGGAAACTGAGCAACCACACTCTTATAAGAGAGCAAGCTACAATACATGAGAGAGCGCACATACATTTACCGGAATACACTCATGGAAGCCGATCCAAAAGGTAAGGATCGCAGCATACATCTCTGCTTAAAAAGGGAACGCCCCCTAAGGAGCAGGTACTGTGGAAGACAGATGCCCACAGAGCCGTAGAGGCTTGCCGTGGGACTTCTAATGAAAGAAGATGCTTGATACTTCACAAACTTCCTGGATCAGGCAGATCCAACTGCAGGCTAAAGAACAAAAATACCGTAGTAATAGGTAGAAGCAAAGCTGACAACAAAAATATTGGAGGTGTAAAGATTCGTCAGAGACCATCTGCTGTTACCGTGCAGCGACTCTGCCTGAAGGGGAAAATGCGGTCATCGGCGGAATGCACAGATTGGTCTGAGATAGAAGAAATACTTCTCCAGGAGAGAATGTGATGACTATGTCTGACGTCACAAAAACACCAGAGAAAATCTGGACATAGAAGAAAAAATAGCGCAGGCGTTCCAGAACATTAATAATCCAACCTCAGGAGTATGGGTACTGGCCAGGTAGACAAACATAATCTGAGGGAGCGCAATTACTCATCTTGTGGAGGGGCATAACGTTAAAAGGGTGTTGCGTTCCAGCAACTAAACATCTATTAGCATTGACAACATGTGACAACACCATTGTCCTGTCCGGTGAGAGGGAAAACAAGATTGCTTACCGGTAAGCGTTTTCTCGTTACCCATGATGGCACCCCTGCGACTCAGGAACCTCCCACTGGACAGAAAACCTGAGAATATAAAAACTCGACAACCTCTACCAAGCACCAGTTAGTGAAAATAGCCTGTCCCGGAAGGGACCATATGGAATAACCTAATATACGGACAAAAACTATATTGCTTCATATAGATCATTTCTCCATCAGTAACTGGGATGGGAATTAAGAGGGGTGCCGTCATGGGTATCGAGAAAACGCTTACCGGTAAGCAATCTTGTTTTCCCTCACCTCATGACGGCACCCCTGCGATATAAACTATAAACTACAGTTTTAGGGCGGGACCACAGCCTGGAGCACCCCTTCCCCAAAGAAAGCATCCGAATGAAGCTGTAACCTGTAATGTTTCAAAACGTATGGGGAGAACTCCAAGTGGCAGCCCTACAAATTTGAGCTAGGGATACGTCAGCTCTTTCAGCCCAGGAGGCTGACACTGCCCTGGTCGAATGAGCTCCGAATCCCTCTGGAGGAGAAAGTCCCAAGGAAACATAGGCTTTAATGATCGCTTTTTGACCCATCTAGCAATTATTGCGCAGGACACCTTCCGCCCCTTATTCTTCCCTAGGACCTGTATTAAAAGATTTTCATCTATTCTCCAAGGAGCAGTGGACTCCAGGTAGGTAATTAAACATCTCCTAACGTCTAGGCAATGGAATTTCTTTTCTAAATCATTCATTGGATCTGGAAAGAAGGAAGGTAATACTATGTCCTGGCTCCTATGGAAGTTCGATACTACCTTAGGTAGAAATGATGGAAGGGGACGGATTATCACCTGATTTTTCTGAATAGAAGTATATGGCGGAAGGCGGAGAAGGACTGAATCTCCGAGATTCTCCTAGCCGAGGTGATGGCTAAAAGAAAGGCCATCTTAACCGATAGGATTTCCCAGGAGACCTCAGACAAGGGTTCAAAGGGTTTTGAGAAAGAGCTGTCAGAACCTTATTAAGATCCCAGGGGAGACAAGGGTCTAAGAGAAGGATGTAACCTCGCAGCAGCGGAAAGAAACCGTTTAAACCAGGCATCCTCAAACTGCGGCCCTCCAGCTGTTGTAAACTACAACTCCCACAATGCCCTGCTGTAGGTTGATACCTGTAGGCTGTTCGGGCATGCTGGGAGTTGTAGTTCTGCAACAGCTGGAGGGCCGTAGCTGAGATGCCTGGTTTAAACCAGGATGACTAGCTAACCGATAATCAAAGAAATAACTTAAAGGGAACCTGTCACCAGGATTTAGTGTATAGAGCTGGGGACATGGGCTGCTAGATGGTCGCTAGCACATCCGCAGTACCCAGTCCCCTTAGCTCTATGTGCCTTCATTACGTCAAAAAAGGATTTTTGTGATATGTAAATTACCCTGATATGAGTCCTGTGTCCAGAGATGAGTCAAACTTCCTGAGCGCAGCACCGCCCGCGTCCTCGGAATCTCCTCCTTACTGGCCGACGTCACATAGCTGGAGCGCCGAAATCTCGCGATGCGCGAGCTAGCGCATGTGTAGTTTGTTCCCTGTGCTGATGCCAGCACAGGATAGGAACATGATGCCGACACTGCGCATGCGCTAGCTCGCGCATCGCGAGATTTCGGCGCTCCAGCTATGTGACGTCGGCCAGTAAGGAGGAGATTCCGAGGACGCGGGCGGTGCTGCGCTCAGGAAGTTTGACTCATCTCCGGACACAGGACTCATATCAGGTAATTTACATATCACAAAATCCTTTTGACGCAATGAAGGCACATAGAGCTAAGGGGACTGGGTACTGCGGATGCTAGCGACCATCTAGCAGCCCATGTCCCCAGCTCTATACACTAAATCCTGGTGACAGGTTCCCTTAATGCTCGCCACCTGGACTTTTAGGGTGGAGGCCTTAAGCCCCTTGTCTAGGCCTGCCTGTAAAAAATCGAGAATCTTAGGAATATCCGGAGAGATGAATGGGTCAGGATCTGTTCCTAGAAAAGAAGAGAAGATACTCCACACTCTATTGTATTTTCTGGCTGTGGACACTTTCTTACTGCTTAAAAGAGTGAGACTACTTTCTCAGACAACCCTCTTTTTATCCAGAAGGGCAAGGGATAGGAGAGACGTTATCCTTGTACCCCTGGTGATTTATATAGGCTACCGTGGTAGTATTGTCCGAGTAGATGATGATCTTTCTGTCTGAGATCTCGGAATTGCTCTTGTCAAAGCCATTTGTACCGCTTTCAACTCCTTAAAATTTGACGAGTGCCTTCTTGTCATCAGATCCCACCTGCCCTGACAATATCTTTCACCGGAGTGTGCACCCCACCCCCACGGACTTGCGTCCACTGTGATTGTCACTGGGTTGGAATGAACCCAAGGTACGCCCGAGAGATATTCTCTGGTAAGGTCCACCAGAGGAGGGATTTCCTTGCCTGGGATGAAAGATGGAATTTCCTGTCGAGGATTGAGGACGACCATCCCAGGCGTGCAAGATGTCGAATTGAAGAATTCTTGTATGGATCTGAGCAAAGGGTACTGCCGGGATTACTGCTGTTAGGTGCCCAAATACCCTTATTGCTTGTCTGAAGGAACACTGGTAAGATAGGAACAAGTCCCCACATGTTCTATAGTGGACAGTATTTTCTTCTGAGGAAGGAGAGTTCTTTGAGAGTTGGAATCCAGTACCATTCCCAGGAAGGTACATACTTGAGATGGGATTAGGCAAGATTTTTCTGCATTTATCTTCCATCCGAGGTTTTCCAATGTCAGTTGAACTTGGGACAGGTCCTCCTGCAGAGCCTCCTTTGTTTTGGAAATAAAGAGGAAGTCGTCTAAGTATGGTACTAAGACTATCTTTGACAACTGGAAGAAGGCCACCATTTCTATTACCACCTTTGTAAATATTCTTGGGGCCTGTGAGACCCCAAAGGGAAGAGCCCTGTATTGCAAATGAAGAAGGCTGCCCTGAACCATCGTCGCAGTCCTTAAATATTTTTGAGATGCTGCATGTATGGGTATATGATAATAGGCGTCTTCTAAATCGATACTCGCCATCCAACAATTCTAGAACAATAAATCTATTGTTGACTTTATTGTCTCCATTCTGAACTTTTTGTATTTTAAAAATTTGTTTAATCTCTTTAAGTTTAGGATCATTCTGAATGACCCGTTGGGTTTCTTTACCAAAAATAACGGGAGTAAAACCTCTTGTTCTCTTCCTGCCTGGGAACTTGGAAACCACCCCCTTCTGAATTAGTGATAGAACCTCTGACTCCAGAGTTTTGGCTTTCTGAAGGTCCTTGGGATACGGGGTGCTGACAAAAAAATCTGGAGGATAGGACTGAAATTCCAAGCGGAATCCCTGTCTATCCCCCAGAACCCATTTGTTCTGGGTAATATTCTTCCAAGCTGGGAGAAAGAGAGAAAGTCTTCCCCAACTGGGGACCTGGCGTCACTGTTGCTTTTCTTTGATTTATTATCCTGGGTCTTGAAAAGGAAACCTCCTGGTTTTCTTTGAAACCTATCCTTTTCTTTTCTATCATAAGTTCGACCACGTTGCTTTCTGAATCTGGACTGGGACTGACGAAAAAGGGATTTCTTTGAGGATTAGGAAACCCTTTCTTTTGGTCCGACGCCTTCTCTAAAATATCATCCAAACTGGAGCCAAATAATCTGTCTCCTTCACATGGTAAGGAACAAAGTCTGGCTTTGGAGCCTTGATCCGCCTTCCAGGATTTGAGCCAGATTGCTTTTCTAGCCGCATTGGTCACAGCAGAGGTCTTGGCAGCTAAGCGAATGACGTCTGTGGATGCATCAGACAAAAAATCTGCCGCTTTGGACAAAGTGGGTATTGATGCTAAAATTTCCTCTCTCAATTTATTTTCTTTGAGATGATTTTCTAATTGATCTAACCAAAGTCTAAGAGATCTGGACACCCATGTAGCAGCCATGGCGGGTCTAAGGCAGGTGGCGGAAGATTCCCAAGCCCTCTTCAAATAAATGTCAGCTTTTTTGTCTAAAGGGTCAGATAGGCAACCAAGGTCATCAAAGGAAGCGCCGCCTTTTAGCGATTTTAGCTACTGGCGCATCAACCAAGGGAGCCTTATCCCAGATAGCCGACACTGTCTCGCTAAAGGGATATTTCCTTTTAATGGAAGCTGGAATAAAGAACTTCCTATCCGGATTCTTCCACTCTTTTTTGACTAAGGCTTGCATATTTTCATGTACGGTAAAGACTCTATGATTTTTAGGACCTAGGGATTGGAACGCCTGATCCGCCACAGATTTGGAAGGCTTTGTATCTTCCAGTTGCATCATAGCTCTGACCGCTTTCAGCAAGGGCTGAGTGTCTTCCGGTGAAAAAAAGATCTACCAGAATATTCCTCCTCAGAGGAATCGGAGTCACTAGAAAATAACTGACCAGACTCTCTATCCTCATTTTCAGAGGTATCATAATCTAGTCCCGCTAACTCTGAAGATCTGTCCGGGGATCTAGTGCGGCTCTTGCTGAAGGCCTTCATAGATGCCTTGACTTCAGATCTAATTAGAAACCTCATAGACCGAGTTAAGTTTTGAGATTCTTCTGCCATTAACTTGTCAATACAAGCTTGGCATAACGGTTTCCCATAAGAAGTTGCCAGGGCCACACTACATCCTGCACATTCTTTATGTTTGGATTTGCTTGAAGCCTTCCTAGGTGGTTTCTACAAAAAATAACAACACCCAGTAAATACGAGAATCAAAAAAAGCTTACCCGTAGAAGCAAGACTTCACTCCCCAGTCCTTAGGCTTTACCCGGCTAGCTGGCCTCAAGGGTTCCATGGGGTCGGCGCGTCCATCAGAGGGATCCGTCATATTCAATACAAAAGGATCCTTTACACACCAAAAGAAAAAATGCCTGGCTTGCTTCAGTGGAAACTGGTGTGTGTCTCGCTGGCTGCCGGCTCCTGCCGCTGAATTTATATTTTAGAGACGCTCCTCAGCGTCACTTCCGGTCAGGGCCGCCCCCTGACGTCATGTATGCGCGCCCCGCATCTTGGAAATTGGCGGCCGCGAGCACAGCCGCCGCACGTGGAGGGAGCCGCCCGAACACGGCCGCAGCGGCTCCCCCAGTTTCCGGAAGTGGTGCAGGAGGTCGGCAGACTTTAGGAAACCGGTTCCCGACACGGCCACAGGACTACCGGCTCCTAGGTGAGGCCCCATTAAGGTGTGGACTCCGGGCCTCCCTCAGCGTCCGGTGCATGGAATTTTGGCTGTACGAGATAAGGAATCCTCCAGGATCTCTTCTCAGGACCTTTCCGCTGGACAGGAAACCTGAACTGGTGCTTGGTAGAGGTTGTCGAGTTTTTATATTCTCAGGTTTCCTGTCCAGTGGGAGGTTCCTGAGTCGCAGGGGTGCCGTCATGAGGTGAGGGGAAAAGCAGTTGATGCGCAGTATGTGCCCTGAATAGGTGTGTCCCCTACATGAGGACATGTCAGAGCTATTACTCATCTCTTAAAAGAGGCAGTGTTGATGGTGTCAGAGCAACAACAGTTAGCGCCAATCTCCCACTTGAAATGAGAACCTTGTGGTAGACCAATGTCATAGAAACAAGGGGGTTATGCCAACCAGGGAGAACCCTGCAAAAGTGCGCACCAGAAGTGAATGGCTCATCAGCTATAGCTTGCATACTAATGCAAATACCTGTTCAGAGAATGGAAGTACTGCAGATGACCAGTTCATCAGGAATAAGTGGACGAATCAGCTAAAACTGTAGGCGCCAGCATAAAGACCCCACCTATTGGTGCAACGGCATCCACTGGTCACGTAAAATGAGCCGGAGATCCACCTGAGAGGGAATGTAGACACAACCACCACACCTAGGACCAGTGTGAGGGTTCCACCTGTAGAAGGAGAGAAGCGGTAGAAGCTACAGCAACAGAGCCAGTGCCGAAACATGGAACGGAACAGAAGGCAATGTGGTAGGATCCACAGAACCATATCCAGTGCAAATGCAAGTAGAGGGGAAGAAAGCAACGCAGGTGCCACCATGGCTTGCAGGGTGAACGTGAGCCCTGAGCTTGAAAAGGAAACCACAGAGTGGTAGACAAGGCACTTAGGGCTAAGGCAAATTCTCCACCTTAGAATGGGACCAGACAGGAGTAGCCACAGGAACTAGTGCTGGCGCAATAGTCCATCTGAGGAGGAGGTCATACCGTAGAAGCCATAGTATACGGTGATAGCACCATACTCCACCTGATGAGACCATACAGAAGGTGCTATGGTATGTAGTACTAACGCAAATTCTCCACCCAAGGGGAGACTGGTCAGTAGGAGCCATGGCATGGAGTGCTAACACAAATCCTTCCCCTGAGAAGAAGCCCATACAGATAGTAACCACCAAAACAAGGGCTGGCGCAATACCTGAGAAGGCCATACAGTAGTAGCTAGGTTGTTTCGGGTATCGAACTTTCGATACTCAATCGATACTTTTCTCTGGTATCGCACTCGATACCAGGAAAAGTATTTTATCGATATTGGCTGCGCTCCCTGCTGCTGTGTGCACTGTGCACAGGGCAGCAGGGAGAGGATGAATCCTATTCACCCTGATAGAGCTGTATCAGGGTGAATAGGATGAGAATATCCCAGGTTCTAGCCCCTAAGGGGAAAATAGTTAATAAATGAACTGTAAAAAAAAAAAAAAGTTAAAGTACACCAAAATATTAATTATAAATCACCCCTTTCCCAATTTTACATATAAAATATATAAACAATACATAAATAAAATATTACATATCGCCACGTCTCAAAAGTCCAAACTATTAAAAATCCACTTTAATGCGGTGAACGCCGTAAAAAAAAAAAGAAAAAGAAAAAATGCACGATTCGCCATTTTCTTTTAGTCGCCTTGTCCCCACAAAAAAGTAGGATAGGACTGTTGTATTATGAGCCGGCGGTTTCATAAAATGTGGAATGCACGCGGATTTTTTTGGCGTTTTTATTTTTTTCGCGTGGTATCGAATGGTATCGAGTATCGCAATACTTTTTTATGGTATCGATACCGAATCAAAATTTTGGTACCGAAACAACTCTAGTAGCCATGATATGTAGCAATAGCGCAAATACTCGCCCTGAGAAGGAGGCTGTACCGTAGTAGCCACAAAAGCCAAAGTCAGGGTAGACAAGCCACCTGGTAAGGAGGCCCTACAGTAGTAGCTACCATCTCTAGTGCTAGAGTAAATACTCCACCTATGTAAGAGGACATACAGTAGTAGCCATGGAATGGAGCACTAGCCTAAATGCGCCACCTGAAAAGTAGGAGAGCTAGAAGTGGAAACAGTATTCAGAGCCAGTGAAATACTTAATTAGCTTGGTAGTAACCACCGAATTCTCTTCTAGGGCAGATACACCACCTAAGAAGGTGTCGAGTATCATGACCAATCATGTAGTGTGGAGTCCCACCAGGTGTGGGGATACACCCTGGAAGGACAGGGACTGCCATATCGGCACTCAAAACCAACAACCATAAATAAGGGGATAATGCGGTAGTAGCTGCCTTATCCAGTGGTTGCGCCTGTATTCCGCTTGTGGGGGAGGACCGGGTAAAAGTAGGTACTGTCTCTTGGCAAACATCCCCGTGGAAGAGGAAGAATATGATAGGAAATATAGTATCTGGTGCTGTGGCGTAGTAGACATAGTATCCAACGGTGGTGCAATTACGTCACCCGTTCATGTGAATACTGAACTTGTGGGAGTAACGCAGGATATACTATCCAGTAATAGAGCAATTCTGCCTCCTACAGACACTAAGCTAAAACTGATTAGCTCAGTGTCTGCAGGAGGGGTATAACTGAGAGGAGGAGCTAACACTTTTTTTTGCCTAGTGTCGCCTCCTAGTGGCAGCAGCAGCAGCTATATCCTATGGTCTCCTGTGTCCCCCAATGATACAAGCGAGAAATATGCATTGGACATATAGTAAGTCTACTATTAAAATTCAATCATTTTATACATAATTACTTATAACAGTAAATGAACAATTCCTCGACTGTGGGCTGAACGCCGCCACTATCTGAATGGCTGAACCCTTTCACTGCCAGGGAATTTGGTGCAATTTTTACACTTTTAACATACACAAAGGCTGAATTATAAAATAGAAAGTCATATTATACTCACATACCCATAGAGACACCCGACACATTATCAAAATGGCACCAAGTGCAGACATCCAGATGGGGAGGGGGTTTATTACTTTTAATGTAAAATGGTTGTATAATCATTCACTGTATATTTTTCTATTCTGTACAATTTCCATTGACATACTCTGTCTGATGGTGAAAATTTTTTTTTTCCCCACCAAGTGTTTTACATTCATGGGTGCCTTCATGTAATTTTGCATCAAAGCATAAAGCAATGTCACCAAGAACATACAGTATCTTCAGAAAATCCTTAAAACTGAAAAGACCAATACATTTGAGTCATGGAGTTGATCAAATGGCCTCATTAGGGGTGATTGGATGCACAACCCTTTAGTAGAAAAAAAAAAGATCCCTATATGTGACAGAGAGCATAAAGCCTCTTTAAATGGTGAGGGTGATAACATGGGGGGATTAAAGTATACAGGCTGGGATCTTTCTTCCTGCTGTCACTTGCAGCTAGATTTTATCTAGGCCAGTGGTGATTGCTACACCTCTGATTAATGTCCAGGAAATGGCTAGGATTGACTCCTCCCCTGAGGAACAATGGGGAGGAGCCAATTGTACCACATCCTAAAGCAGATTTATAGAGCCAGTGAACTGTTTCTTTATGTTGTCTCTGTTCCTTCTACAACAACACGTTAACAAAATTCTGGGACCTCATAACCACAATTATTACTGGTAAATAGTGAGAAATGTCAAAGCTTAAATAGGAATAACTGTAATATCGTATTTTACTACTTACCTGGATTAAAAGATATAAAAATCCAATGGGCACAATAGCGATTGAGAACAGTGGCGTAGCAAACACAATCACCAGAAGGGTCCCCAACACGTCCAGCATGCAGTTCAACCAAGTGCGCAAATAGTAATGGAAACGCTCATCTATTACATAGATGTCCTACAATAAAACAGAAATACAGACATATATAGATTAATATATATACACATAAAAATATATATACATAAAATATATACACACACTATACTATACTATACCTAGAAAATGCATTAACGACTGCAATAAATATATATATATATATCCAAGCTCACAAAAATTACTTATTGGAATTAGGGTTGAGAGGTCTTCCTTCTCCCCAGCGCCCCCGCCCACCCCGGCTGGTACCGTCCACCTCATACTATACATTCTTGCACAGCGTTTCCATGCGAGCGCTGACTGAGTGTGGTAGGAGCTACTGTCTTATGAGTGGGTGGCACGGCATCATTCTCTCTCAACCCCTACCCCCTGGCTGGTGAGTGGGGGCCACAGTGTCAAGTCCCCCTCTATAGGCCCACTTACAGATAATATGAAAGAAGAACACTATGCAGAAATTCTGAATGGAGTTTTCAGCCTCCCTTCCCAAAATAATAATGTACAATACCTGGGGACCTTCCCCACTGAGACTGGTAGAGCCTCTCCTCCCTGCAGTTCTTAGGGTGCTGCCACTTACTATTATGTACCGCACAGACGCAGAGAGGACGCATCAGTGACAAAGATATCCAAGTGCGTGAGAATTTGGGGCAGTGGGAAAGCCAACTCCACCCAGTTCTTAGGCTATGGACACCTTTTGGGGGCAGTTTTTCTATTGTTGCGTCACAATTTTTCCTCCACAGCTTTCACTATTGGTGCATCCGCAGCCTTGCTTTCTGCTTCACGGTGAATCCGTCCAAGAGCTGCTCTGACGGCTCCACCTGTAGACCTTATCTGTACTTTAATAAAACACTTGTTATAGCTAAATTCTTATTAGAATTCCGCTCATATGAATGTTTATGAGCTGCCAGAAGTTCACAGATGAGGGCTACACATTGAGCCATCAGAGCAGCTCTCTGATGGATTCACTGTGAAGCAGAAAGCAACAGCCTGCAGATTCACTGAACGTGAACGCTGTAGAAGAAAAGGTATTGAACATTTTTAATAAAGATTCATTGAAAAGGTGTCCCACAGGTGTCCAAAGCCTTTACGCTTTCAGGTACACCCTTTTCAGCCATTTATGACCACTGTAACTTTCATAATGCTCAGCAATAAAAGCCCTGGTCTAGGGATCCAGACTGGTGACAGCAAAGGGAAATCTAATATTACCCCACATCCTACCTTAGTAAATCGATTCAGTACTTGTCCCATTGGAGTTGTTTCAAAAAACTGGAGAGGGAGGTGGAGTATGTTGTCCAGCATCTGATTGTGTAGTAAACGGGAAGAACAGATGGTACCTCTTGTGATCACATAGGCCCCACAGCAGACAAAAATCCCTAAAACCATAGAAGAGACCTTGTACTATCCACACAGATTCATATTCACCACGTAGAGGTATCTCCCACAGAAAGAGAACTATCGAAGTAGGGACACCTATCCCACTGGAACCACACATGGATGGAGCTGGTTCACTTTAATGGGTGCTGTGCAGCGGTATCCAGCTTCGTCCACTACATACGGATAGAGCTGTGGAGTTCCAGCGCCAACTTTAGCCACCAAAGCTACTACAAATCAGCCGATTGGAGGGGTGCTGAGTGTTGGATCCCCAATATTCAGATACTGACGGCCTATCTTGAGGAAAACCCCTTTAACAAGTAGCCAAACTATATATATATATATATATACACACACACACACATACATATATATACACACACACACACATACTGGTATATATATATATATATATATATATATATATATATATACACAGATGTTTGCTCTTCAGCAATGCAGAGTGGGACTCTGGGTGAGATACCTTGCATGCAGTTTAGGGGAAGTACTGGACGCTCCTTCACTCGTCTTCTGGTTGCCCATCCTGTAAACTTGAGGATGAACACAGTCACTGTGCTCAGCCAAAGCTGCAGCCAATGACTGGTCTCAGCAGTGACCTGTCCCTAAGAAGCACATTGCGGCTTGGTCACTTGCTACTTGGGGACAGCTCACTGCTGAGACCAGTCATTGGCTGCAGTGGCACACGTGACCCTATGTCGAGCAGTTTATAGTATGGGCCAGTGAAGGGAGCCGGAACAGGGGGGAGCAGGTGCGTATGAGCATTTTATTAACAGGTATAACATGCTGCAGGGATCTGTTAAAAAAGCCCCAAAGCTGCACAACCCCTTTACGGTGGCCACCTGTGTATAAACAATTAGTGACAATGCTGCAGTGGAAAATAATATGAAAAGCTGTATAGAGGTTGCTATATGGCTTGGCTCTTCTCCCTTGTCATGTTCCACGGCTTAAAGAGCTGAACACAGACATATCCTCTTTTTCACCCAGATGGCCCCTCTGAAACAAATCACACTGAATTGCGCAGGGCAAGGGCTTTTTCATTAGATCCGGTGACATACCATGTCTCTACTGTAAAACAGCCTAGGGCAGTCCTAAAGCCCGCACATTAGTGCCAGTAACATCACCGGGAACACTGCTAGGTGGAAGCCTCCGCCTAGCAGTGTAAAGAATATAAGCAAACAGCCCTTTCCCTGCGCGATTCAGCGCAGGTCAAGGGAGAGCATCAGAGCATGAAATGCTCTGATGCTCATCTCAGAGGGGCTGCCTCGGTGAGAACGGGGATATGTCCGGTTTCAGCTCTAAACCCGGACAACCTCTTTAAAAAGTCGAACACTGATTCATAGGGAGCCACTTCCAGAAGGGGGCACTAGCGAGACGTTCTCTTTCTCTGGGAGAGACCTCTTTGCATCTGGAGCATTGCCAAGTCTCCTTAAGCAACTGGACTCCTTAAAGGGGTTATCACACGAAAAGTATTACCTTACAATGAATAAGGCATTTCAAATGAAGCATTAGTGCAATATGGATGAAATGAGAGTCCTGCATTCAGAGGTGGACTACCATGGTCAGTAGCTTCCCTTCCTCAGTATAGTGATCTCATAGTGAGGAAGACGAAGCAACCCCGACAATGGACCGCGCTGGGCTTGGCGGCTGAGAGAAGACTGCAGCACTACTGCCTTCTCAAACAGCTGATGGGTGGGGGTGCCAGGAGTCAGAATAGACAACCCCTTTAACACCAACCTTAGTTCATTGGCAACTATTAGTATAATATATTTACCATTTTTTGCTCTATAAAAAGGAGGAAAATAATAAAAAAATATATATATTTTTCATCAGATCTCAGATCAGACCCCCAATCTTCATCAGAGCTCAGATCAGACAAAAAAAAAATAAAGCAACTCACCGCTCCTGCTCCAGATGGCGCTGCCACTCCGGAGATCCAGGGCACTCTTCCTGCTGCGCTGTGTCAGGTCATAGTGCTTGCTTATGCGTACTATGGGTTAGATTTATCAAACTGGTGTAAAGTGGAACTGGCATAGTTGCCATAGCAACCAATCATATTCCACCTTTCATTTTTCACAGCTCCTTTGGAAAATGAAAGGTGGAATCTGATTGGTTGCGATGGGCGACTAAGCCAGTTCTACTTTGGGCCCCTTTCACAGGAGCGTGACGGATTGTTGGGATGCGTTTAGGGTGTGCGTTCCGGAAAACTCGCACCATTTTGCAAGCAAGTTCAGTCAGTTCTGTCTGCGATTGCGTTCAGTTGTTCAGTTTTTTCCGAGCGGGTGTAATGCGTTTTGATGCGTTTTTCACGCGCGTGATAAAAAACTGAAGGTTTACAAACAACATCTACTAGCAATTATCAGTGAAAAACGCATTGCATTTGCTTCCGGATTTCACTGAAGCCCCATTCACTTCTATGGGGCCAGGGCTGCGTGAAAAACACAGAATATAGAACATGCTGCGTTTTTCATGCAACGCAGAAGTGATGCGTGAAAAAAACGCTCATGTACACAGACCCCTTGAAATGAATGGGTCAGGATTCAGTGCGGGTCCTATGCGTTCACGTCAAGCATTGCACCCGCGAGGAAAACTCGCTCATGTGAAAGGGGCCTTACACCAGTTTGATAAATCTCCCCCTATGTCCTGATGCTGTACACTGTCAGGACACAGCACGGCGCCCGGAGCAGACCAGGAAGCAGTGATTAATGCCAGCCCTAGCAGCGCTACACACTTACCGATCCTACAGTACTAAAGAGCACTTCCATAATGAAAGCACTTGTTAGTATTCACTTTATAAGTGGAAAAAAGTGCGTCTTATAGAGTGAAAAATAACGTTATATGTGCTATTATTTATATGTTTATTCCAGATTCGTATACTCTCCTCACTTCATTTAGTTATAGAAAGAAAAAACACAGCAGATGTAGTGGATGCAAATCCTCCCGGACCCTCGGCTCTAAGTCCAATAATCAGAGAAACAGAAGAAGAGGCAGCACTCCTGCTCCTTTCTGAGAAAGGCCTCAGTCAGTTGGGCTGAAACGTCGCAGTTGGGGAAATAAAAGTGGGTACACCGCCCTTCACTTGATCTGGAGTGCCGCCTCTTCTGGGTTTTTGGTAAATCTGAGATAAACTGTATTCGATATTTTAGAGGTACATTTTTGGAATGTGTTACCATTATAAAGTTATTACAACAGTCTAGGTGTAAGTCAAAAGCAACTTACTGTACTTAGACTACTACAGATAATACAAGACCACAACCCGAGCTTTATGCACAGCGTAACATATCATGCTATTACCTTGCAGAAATCCCAGCACCCCATAGACTCCAAGTCTACTGTCCCTCAGCTCTGTCCACTCTGTCTGTTCTTTCACTTCTTTGGCCTCGGTGGTCCATTTACTAAGCCATACATTTTGTCCTATGGCCATTGCATTTTGTCCAACATATGCTATGATGGTGAAGCAGACCCAAGACCATCCAAAAGCCTGCAGGTACTTCTTCACCACTGACATCTTCATCTAGAAACCAGACAACAGACATAAAATAAGGACATTTAACTCCAACAGATTGATTTCAAACTTAACAACCATATGCATAGAGTTTCTCCCGATTGTCCTGTCGTCCTTACCGAACCCTCAGGAGGTTGCCCTCATGCAATCGCTATGCTTGTTCGGCCGACAGCTATCCCTCCCCATCCCCCATACGTTGGTCACACATACATGTGTTGTGAATGGGGAGCAAGCAGAAAGTTGATTTCAGAATCCTCTGGTGGCTGCATATTTCCCCGAGAAGAAAGGATCAGCCATGTTGAAACATAAATGCCTGATCCATATCTGCCATCAGGGTGAAGTACACATTAGAAGGTCGGCTGGTTCGCCAATGTTTCTCTAATACGTATGGCCAGCTTCAGGCTCTGTTCACATCTGCACTGTGGTCTTGGTTAATGCTGGACATGGGACCACATTAGATTTATTCTTTAAGGGTAACCCCTCACTTTGAATATGGTGTCTAATCTGTGGTCAGGATCAGAAGGAGCTGAGCAGACCGATATATCATTTCATGTGAAAAGATTGAGTATAACTTGTATTTTATTCATTAAAGGTTATGAACACCTTTGGGGGGCAATTTTTTCATGGCTGCACTGTACTCATTTTGGGCTGAAAATCATTTTGAATTGACCTTTCTTAAAAATTTTCTGCAGTTTCTGTCATAAAGTGTTAAAGGGGTATTCCCATCACAGACAATGGGGGCATATCACTAATATATGCCCCCATTGTCTGATAGGTGCGGGTCCCAAAGAGAATGGAGCGGGGAGAGTGGTGGCTGGAGGAGAGTGAATGGGAGTGCACTGCGCTTGAGCAGCCACGGCTCTCATTCATTTTCATTGGGGCAACGAAAATAGTCGAGCCAGCGCTCCGCTATTTTCGGCGGCCCCATAGAAATGAATCGAAGGCGGCTGCGCATGCGCAGTGTGCCCTCTATAACTTTCATGGCTCCATTCTCAGTGTAGGTGCAGGTCCCAGAGGTGGGACCCGCGCTTATCAAACAATAGGTGTATATCCTAGCGATATACCCTAAGTGGGAAAACCCCTTTAAGTTTGAGCCTATCTGTGAGCATCTCACTTTTCCTTTGAGCCATCATCTTCTGGCTATGTAGGGGCTGTCAGCTGAGTTCCCGGATGGAACACAGTATAAACACAGAGCATGCTACTAGAGAATGTCAACTCTGTACAAAGAAAGAGACTACTTTTTTTTTTTTTAAATAAAGACCTATTGAGAGAATGATTTTTAGTTCAAAATGAGTATAATGCAATAATAAAAAAATACCCTCAAATGGCTCCATAGCCTTTAAAATCCCTCTTCACTCTACGTTTAGGAGTCCGGTGGGCAGGTCACTCAATGACTGAAAGCCTGAGCATGTATGCATAGACAGCTATCAACCACTAAATACAGCCGCCCACTGGACTCCTGAATAAGCAGGGATTTTACCGAATCTTTTTCTATAAACCTACATCGATCTGCTCAGCTCCTCCTGCTTTCTGACCTGCCGCCTGCACGTCAGACACCATGTTCAATGTGGCAGGTTCCCTTTAAAATATTCCTATAAACCGCTCCGTTATATTTCGCATTTCTAAATCCCATAAGTATAAACCCGAGCACTTACATTTCCTGTGGCGACCTTCTCTTTATTAATCCTAGGAGCGCTTAACATTTGCCTGGAGAAGATATGAACCAGAGAAAATCAGATGCCACAGCTGCAACACTAAATGTTTTTTTTCCCAATTTTATGAATTCACTTGCTTTATATTTTCAGATTTTTATAATTTTTGGTTTAGAATGACAAAAGGGAGTTGCCGGTACTCCTCCATAAGTGATAGATATTTTACATGGCTTACAATAAGGCCTCAAACGTGCGGCCCTACAACACAGCTCGGTAATGTGCCAGCTGCTAAGATCCATGTGCCTCCCACTGCACACCGAGGCTCTTTGTCATATAGTGACACCATCCATGGGAATAAAAAAAAAAAAAACGATGGCATGTTCCATTGCATGTCGCATTAGTTAAAGGGGTTGTCTAGGTTCAGCGCTGAACCTGGACATACCTGCATTTTCACTCAGGCAGCCCCCTGACTTGAGCATCGGAGCAGTTCCGGAAATTCGGTGACAAACCAGGCTCTCCATGGGGCTGCCGGGAAGCCCGGTGACGTCACTGGCACTGATGGGCGGGCTTTAGTGCTGCCCTAGCCTGTAAAATGGCTAGGGCAGCGCTAAAGTAGACCCATCCGAGCCGGCATCCGAGACATCACCGAACACACTGCCGGGCGGAAGCTTCCGGCCGGCAGTATGTTATTGAAAACAAAAGAGCCCTTGCCCTGTGCGATCTAGCGCAGGGCAAGGGAACGCATCGGAGCATGAGATGCTCCAATGCTAACATCAGGGGGACTGCCTGGGTGAAATTATGGGTATGTCTGGGTTCAGCTCTGAACACGGACAACCCCTTTAAGTAGTTTCGTAAGGTGCAGTATGGAGGTGGTATCATACGGCGGCACATGGGGAACCTCTAGCTACTCCATGTGCTGCCTTACAGGCTCCTCGCAGAATGCTCTGCCAAATGCATTGGGTCTAAGAGGTTAAATATAAAAATACCATTATATTCTCATATGCTTCATACCTGTCTATTTGAACCTTGGCGTCTTCAGGATGTCTCCTTGGACTCCTTACGTGTCCTTCATCTTTTAATGTGCTTGCTGCGAAAATCAATGCACACGTTATAAGTACTGCACATAACATACATTAACATATGTTAATATAATTCAGGGGTTATCGTGTATAAAGGAGATGATCTAGAAATCACTGCAAAATAAAATGATGAAATACCAGTAAATATAAGACGCTGAGTATTGCTGCTGAGCACGTATCACCCATTACAGGAGCGGCCGCCACATCAGTGATGGCTTCTGCCAGGATAAGGCCTCATGCACACGACCGTGTCCATTTTACAGTCTGCAAAATAGAGACGCAGCCCATTTGTCGTCTACATTTTTCTTGAGCTTCCATTGACAATGGGTCTGTGGTCCTTTTGTGGAATGGATGTACGGATACGGAAAGGACATGATCAGAGTGCTTTCCGCATCCCTACATCTGTTCTGCAAAAGGTACAAGGATAGAGCATGTCCTATATTTGGCCATAAAATGTGGACCACCGAGCCATTGAAGTCAACGGGTCCGCAAAAAATGGAGATGCAACACGGACAGTATCTGTATTTTGCAGATCCACGATTGGCACAATGTCCTATCTCGCTGTGTACATCAGCTAAAAAAGCCAATGCCACACCGGTTTGATTTGCAGGCAGTCCTGGGTACGTCCTACCCGCTGCTGCCCTCTGCTGGAAAACATCTACCTTTGGAGGGGATCTGGATAGGTAATCAATACCAGATCGGTGGGGGTCTGATACATGGCGCCCCCAGCAATCAGCTAACTGCAGCAGACACCAGCAGAAGGCCCATCCAAGGTGTAGCGTCTGTGCTGCAGCTCAGCACCCAACCCGACTGGCCAGAGCCCTCTATTCTGGCTCCGTCCATTATTATGTTTCCAGTGCCACCAGCTGATCTGTGGGGTTGTCAGGAGTTGGACCCCATTGATCTGATACATAACCTATCTGAACGATAAGTCATCATTATCTAAGAGGTGGAAACCCTTTACCCTCAGTTCACACTTGCGCGTTTTACAACGTGTTCGAGCGCGCTGTAAAACGCATGCGATCAAACCAATGCTTCCTATGGGACTGGTTCACATTTCGCATTTCAGCGCGTTGAATGGCGCACTCCGGCATCAACAAGTACTTGAGCTTTTTGGGGCGTTTGTCGAACGTTTGGCCCATAGACTTCAATGGAAGCGCAACGCTTGTATTTTGCGTTTTTGAACTGAAACGCGCATTGAACGCGTTTATGAATTTGCAACATGAATTTCACCAACAATGCACTCTGATTGGCCAAACTTCATATAGACAGGGATATTTGGTCATTGGACAACACTGCAGTCAATCACACAAGCGCGTAAGCGCGTTACTAGTGCCAAACGCGCACAAAACTGTGCGGAAACGCGTCTCAGAAGCGCTCAGGTCTGAACCCAGCGTTAGTGGTTATGTACGGAAATTAGCTATCTCCCAATAGGTGGCGGTTTTCTTTATTTCACTGGCAAAATCCTATGAAAGGTCACATACAGTAATTATATAAAAAAGTATAAAGTTCTAGCAAAAGCATCCCTTTATGAAACATTAATCTTAGTTTTTTTGTGACATTTTCATGTAAATGATCAAAAAAAATAGGCAACTACTTACAGGTCGTCTCACTAAAACTTTCTTTCTTTGCTCCAGGTGCTATGACCACATCAGCAAAGTCTTGTCTCTTAGAAAGCAGTTCCCCATAAGTCCCTATCTGACCTATTCTGCCGTCTTCCATGATGACGATGAGGTCCACCAGAGGCAGGACGGTGAGGCTGTGTGTCACCAGGATCCTTGTCTGCACAGAAAAAAGGCAAATTAACCCGTAATGAGACAGCAAATTCTATAAAGGAGGCGTCCGGGACCACAGAACGGGTTCAGTTCTTTTTCTGTCCATGGACCATGTCTGTTATTGCAGCTCACCCAACTGCAATACCAACTACAGCCCATGGACAGTGGTGGCGCTGTTTCTGGGGAAATTTTTTTTTTTTTTTACAGATTCACCAATTCAATATCTCTCCTTGCCGTTAGTGTATGGAAACGTTTGTGCTTACATCCAGGGGCTGAAAAGGTGGAGAAACCTGGTCCTGTTCACTGCTGATCATTTGTATCACTGTATCCGTTCACCTCTACTAAATACAACAGGGACATAAAACCCTCTTTATCCTCTCCTGTCCTGAAAGTTTGCAACAATGTATCAGAGCAGGGAAAAGGTCTTCCTCTGGAGTCCAGGTTTAGCTCACAGATGATGATCTAGACTGGATACAATTGTAGCAAATCTTCACCTTTGAAAACAGGGTACTCCACACTTGCAGCATGGCTATCCGCAGCTGTTCACCACGGATCGCCATGCGCGGTACCATGCACTGCGCTGTCCCAATGACTATAATGGGGCGGGGGGCGGAGCTACGGCGCAGCATGGCAGTGATCGGATCGCGACTAAAAGTACTGCATGTCCGACTTTTTAGTCTGGCGATCTCTGCATGTGCTGTGCCGTAGCTCCGCCATTATAGTCAATGGGGATGGAGCGGCAGCATACATGTACTTGCAGCATGGCGGATCCGGCAGGCTGTTCACCCCGAAACAGCCTGCCGGATAGCCATGCCGCAAGTGTGAAA